>JAVTVY010028747.1:0-131515 GCA_036873755.1 Hanleya hanleyi
CTCAAGTTTGAAGTCAATTGGTCGAACTGTTCTCGAGATATCGCGTTCACAAGATGTGGGATGGACAGAATCCAATATGGTCAATGGCAGCCATCTTGGATTATGTACCTCAGTGAAACCAATACCAATGGCCGTCTAACTGATGTGAAAAACCTTCCCTAGTTTGAAGTCGATTGGTTGATTTGTTTTTGAGATATCGTGTTAACAAGATGTGGAACGGAGTGAATCCAATATGGTCCATGGCAGCCATCTTGGGTTACGTATCTCAGTGAAAATCAAAACCAATGGCCGTTTAACTGATGCGAAGCACATTCTCAAGTTTGAAGTGGATTGGTCAAACTGTTGTCGAGATATCGTGTTCACAAGATGTGGGATGGACAGAATCCAATATGGTCAATGGCAGCCATCTTGGATTACGTACCTCAGTGAAAATCAATACCAATGGCCGTCTAACTGATGTGAAAAACCTTCCCAAGTTTGAAGTCGATTGGTTGATTTGTTCTCTCGATATCGCGTTCACAAGATCTGGGACGGATGGAATCCAATATGGTCAATGGCAGCCATCTTGGATTACGTACCTCAGTGAAAATAATACCAATGGCCGTCTGACTGATGTGAAGAACCTTCCCAAGCTTGAAGTTGATTGGTGGAATTGTTCTTGAGATATCGCGTTCACAAGATGTGGGACGAACAGAATCCAATATGGTCGATGGCGGCCATCTTGGATTACGTACCTCAGTGAAAATCAATACCAATGGCCGTCCAACTGATGTGAAGCAGCTTCTCAAGTTTGAAGTCGATTGGTCGAATTGTTCTTGAGATATCGCGTTCACAAGATGTGGGACGGACAGAATCCAATATGGTCGATGGCGGCCATCTTGGATTACGCACTTCAGTGAAAATCAATACCAATGGCCGTCTAACTGATGTGAAGCACCTTCTCAAGTTTGAAGTCGATTGGTCGAATTGTTCTCAAGATATCGCGTTCACAAGATGTGGGACGGACGGACGGACGGAGGGACGGACGGAAGGACGGACGGAAGGACGGACGGCTAGCATTTCCAAGCCCTCCCACCACTTCGTGGCGGAGGACAAAAAAACATTTCAAACTTTCATGCCAATTCAATGGTGAGTGATTTGTCTCTGTTTTCGACTCGAGTTCTAGATGTGAAATAAGAAATTTGAATTCAAAAACTCAGGGGATGGTGAACAAAAGTATTAGATGACATCCTAATATACCAATTATTTCTAGCTGTCTCTAGTCCAAATTATTTTCTCAGAAGTGTGTTTCAAACAATGAATGCACATTGTAGATTACCTGCAGAGTACAATGAGACTTGAGTAGAATAGACAGTCAATGAATTATTATGTCAACAAAGCTTGTTAAAAGGATACTAGTTACATTAGATGTTTCAGAAAAAAATATTTTTCAGTGTTTTTTCACTTCATTAGCATATTCATTTTCTGCATTCTGTTCTGTACATCAACTGCGCCCTAACTATGCCTATGCCAAATATGGTGCAGCTAAGGCGAAATTAGCCATATTGTAATGACAAAATGAGAGGTGCAGATAGGGCAACTGCGCCCAAGCTGGCTTAATTGATTCACACTATTTGTCCCTTAAGTGCTCTCCATTTCTGTGAGGGCATGCATACATACATGTACCTACATGCAGACTGACAGTGATTCTATATTTCCCGACTGTGTTGGAATTAAGTTACCAATTCAAACCATTCAGAAGTTAAGACATATCCTGAAAGAGACCATCTTCAGGGGAGTGGGGGGGGGGGGGATCAATGAAGTCGTGCAGATTGTAGCAATTTGGTGAAATTATGGGACATCCCAATCAAGGATTAAAATTAGCAGTAAGTGCATGCACAGATGCACGAACACATGCACGAATGCATAATTGCACATAATTATTTGATGGTGCATGTGTTTTCATTACACACAAACTACATCCAATTAGGGGGTTTTTTTTCAGAGTAAAAAGATCTTGTTCGCATAATAAAAGCACTTCGGGTATATGGTTTCCCAGACAAAAACTAGATTTAACTGTTATCCTAAGGGATAACTGAGATACCCCCCGCCCTGCAAGACAAAAGTCTGCCGTTCTGAGTAATATGTCTAAAAACAATAATATACTGGTCATTCCAAGTCTGGGTAATTAAAACAAAAATTAATATTTCATGTCACAAATAGGAGATGAAAATCTTCAAACATGTCTACAAAGTTTCAGAATGTTCTGATAAAAATAGTAGGACTAGGAGTAGTTTATTACACTAGAAACTTATCTGTACATGGGAATAGATCCTGAAAATGGCAAAGTCCTATAAAGTTCAAAACGTCATAAATATGTCAAAAATTATAATTTCGCCTTGTAAATAGGACATGCACATCTTCAAATCATAGGTAACACATATGTAAAGTTTCATTAAAATAGAAGCAAAATCTTAGGAGGAGTAGTCCGGACAAAGTAGTCTCTACATGGGAATAGATCCTGAAAATAGCAAAGTCCTATAAAGTTCAAAACGTCATAAATATGTCAAAAATTATAATTTCGCCTTGAAAATAAGGCATGCACATCTTCAAACCATAGGTAACACATATGTAAAGTTTCATTAAAATAGAAGCAAAATCCTAGGAGGAGTAGTCTGGACAAAATTGTGTCTACAGACAAACGGTACATGGGAATAGATCCTGAAAATGGCAAAGTCCTATAAAGTTCAAAACGTCATAAATATGTCAAAAATTATAATTTCGCCTTGTAAGCAGGACACGCACATCTTCAAATCATAGGTAACACATATGTAAAGTTTCATTAAAATAGAAGCAAAATCTTAGGAGGAGAAGTCCGGACAAATTTGTCTCTACATGGGAATAGATCCTGAAAATGGCAAAGTCCTATAAAGTTCAAAACGTCATAAATATGTCAAAAATTATAATTTTGCCTTGAAAATACGGCATGCACATCTTCAAACCATAGGTAACACATATGTAAAGTTTCATTAAAATAGAAGCAAAATCCTAGGAGTAATCGTCTGGACAAAATTGTGTCTACAGACAGACGGAGAGACGGACGGACGGACAGACGGACAAGCCGATTCCAGTATACACCCCCTAACTTCGTTGCGGGGGGTATAACAAGGAGTTTTGGTTAACAATAAATATAAACGTAAAATGAAACTGGATTTTCTTAGCATCATTTCTGAAAATGGAACATCCCCTTTTGATGGCAATTATCATGAACATTTTACGTAAAAAAATAATTTAGTTATTTGAGAAGTAAATGGTCAACATGGCAGTGTGACTAACGTCACAGGACCTACGAAGTAGGGTAGGCATTAGGACTCCGACGCGCACTGAACTCTTGGAAATCACCCCGCCCCAAGTTGAAATCCTGCCTATATTAAGATCACGGGCGTCGGAAGCGGGGGGGCCGGGGGGGCACGTGCCCCCCCAGATGAAAACCAAGGGGGGCACAAGTATGTTTGTGCCCCCCCAGATTTTGGTATTCGAACCAGCGACCCCAATGATACAAAATATAGAATATGTTTCTTCTGTATATTTGTAGTGAAGTAATTTTTCGGACTCGCGTAGTTTGTCTTGATAGAATTGTACATGTATGTATAGGGTCTATAGTTTTCAATTTGTCTTTTACTTTTGGGGATATGTGTTTTCTAGTGGGCTGCAGTGGCAATTAGTCCTCAGCACTGATATTATTTTTCTGCATCATTAATGATGAATAGCTATGCCATCCAATTCCATCGTTTTCTAGTGCTTTGCTACAGAGGACTGCATCTTGAAGAATGAACCGGTCGGTATTGTTTTCAAGATGCAGCATGTAGTTCAATATGCTTGCATGGATATCTAATTATAAGTGGGAATCGTCCAAGTTCCCGTTTGCAGGCAATATTCACAGTATTTTTTCCAACTTGAAGATTTAGTTTGCAAAATTTTGTGTACCAATGCATCAAATGATCTAAACTGTAAGGTCAGCACTTCGGTTCTACGCATCGTTTTCAAACCCATCTTTATACATTCCCAAAATTAACATCATGTCGAGGAGACCCCAGCGTGATATCCTTGATTTCCTCCGAAGCAAAATGTAAGTAGGATAGTGGATTATTTGACGGAAATGAAGACGGAGTTATATTAATCGAATACCCGGATTACGTGCGGAAGTTTTCTGTGTGTGTGTTAGCAATTTTTTATTATTTTTTTTTACCAAACTAGTATTAAAACAGTTGAAATATCTGAGAAAAAATAAGCGTTTTATTCGTCGGAAATCGCTCAAAACGCTCCTACGGCCGTCTAGAACCCCGGAGCTTCCAGGGGCCTGGGCAGCCCCTGGACCCTCGCCTAAAGTGCTAGGATAGTGCCCCCCCAGTCAGAACTATCTTCCGACGCCACTGAAGATGCGTCAGAATCACTAGTGATTTTCATCAAAAATCTTCCAAAAATTTCATCAAAAGTAGGTCAGCTCAGAACTTGCTGGTAACAGTCCCCTAATGCACCTTCATGCAAAAAATCAAGGTTCTAATGTCAACGGTTCTCCTTATTTTGCCGACAAAAGGATAGTAGCCTACTTCATAGGAATAAGTTAATAAATTAATATCAAATAATGTATATCCACAAAGATTAATGAAAACGCATAGCCAGGAGAGGGTGCACCCTTTTTCAGTTGTGGGGGGCATTTCCATAGATATATGTAGATGGATGGATGTACTTGAGCACTCCATCACACCATAGTCAGCTTATAAAATTCAGGTGCACAGTGTCCACATTCTGTTGATTTTTTTGTTTTTTTTTCCAAATTCAAGCCCAGGTGCACCAGGCAAATTTGAAATACTAACAGACAATAATGCACAAATAACAGCATGTGTGAATAACTTCTGACATAAGGCTCATTTAACTTAACAATTCGTTTATGTTTCGTTGTCTGCTCGCCAAGAAGTGGGGCAAGCAAGCGGATTTATTTTTATTTCTTTTTACAGTTGGTATAAGATGTTATGTATGAATCCAGGGAGGGGGGGTGCGAACGACTCCCCTCTCAGCGCCCAACTTCATGTTATTTTGCTACGTTGGACAACACAGTGCTGTGCTCTCTAATGAATAAGCACAGGAAACAACCCCCTCTCTGGAAATCCTTACGACTTCCATGATAATTTGACAAGAATGTTGCTCATTCGAAATTAAAATGATCACCACTGAACACCACTTGTATCATCATCGCATACCGAAGTCGAACACCATACAAGTGTTGCCAAATTGGCCGAATATCACACATTTTCTCATCAGAATACGGTTTGGTGATGTCATAGCTCTATAAATATTCCATGGGAAGTGCCCACTGTATGACCTCTTCAAAATTCAAATTTGATTGGCTACTTGAAGGATCTGAACATTTCCCACAATAGAACCACTGCTTGCCATATTTGGAGCTCAGAGAAAATCCTCGGGCGCAGTTGGCAAGCTCATATCTCGATTGGCTATGTATGACATCACACACTGTGTGAAGAACGGCTTGAAGAATTTACCTCATTCACGGGTAATGATGGAATATTAGTGTAGTATTTAACTTGAAACGTGAAGATGCACATGTATGTATACACACTGAATCAAATATTAGTTTGCAAACTTGCAGACAATTAAGGGGATTGGTTCAGAATTTGTACAGTAACTCAACTGTATAGCCAACCAGATTAGAATTTAAAGGCAGCTAAATCTGGAGAGTTTAACTGAAACATGTCCTGTCCAGATTAGACACCTGAAATGGCAGATGTATACCTTTTTGACCAACATTCATTTTTCTTTAAAAAGCATGATAAAGATCCAGTTTGAAAGCTAGAACTCACGCTGTAGACCCTACTCTATTTATTGAAAGAGTCCATCATAATTGTTGCACTTTACTTCTTACACCCGGAATAGATCTTTCAGACTCCTGAAACTATTTCCAGTTCAGTAACGTGGTGCACAATCAGGCCCAGGCAAATCTCTGTCAGGATATGATCTGATTGGATAAGCACAGATGGATGCTTGCCGGCAGACATACATTGCTTGAAAGAACTTCTCAGAGACATCACAGAAATATTAATACAATGTTTGAAGCAAAGAGAAAATCAGACGCGGGTGGTGATGATAAACGAACTATTAAATGAGCCTTAAATCATTCCCTCAGGGGCATCTCTGACCTTTCATCGTGCATGACTGAATTCCATGAAAATCAAATTCCAGCAATGAAGTATGAATATTTTTGTTTGCAAAGGATTATAATTTATAGAAACATGAGAAATGTTATCTTCAAATCTGTAGATCGAAGTTGAAAAAGTTTTCAAACAAAGTTTCAAAACAGTAAAAAGGAAAGTCACAATAGTTGACTTGTTCCTGTCAAACCAGAATATGCTGGGTTGAGCCACTTGAATGACAAGGCAAACAAGTGGTTGCTTTATACCATAGCATAAATACATACACACACCCACACACACACACACACATAACTACATGTACATTGTACATACCTTATTTCACCATGACAAAAATTCACAAATATTTTCAAGCTTCAGCTAAAACCCTTCCTCCAGCACACATGTCCGGAGAGAAACATCCCTGCCATGAAGACTGCCCTTCAAAAGTTAAACATTTCAGATCTGTCCATGGTAACATCTCTCCTGCATGTACCTCATCACAGAACTAACCAGCCTCACAGACAGCCAGACAGGAGATGGAGAAGCCAGGACAACCCCACACAACATGCACAAGTCCCTTCTCAAAAGATGAAAATGGGGTAGAGTCTGGTATGCAACTTTGCCACTTGGACCCCATCAACAAGTTACTTGTGTCTTTGTTTGCTTAGAGAATCGGCTATTGACGGACAGATCAGGATTTGACCCCGCCCCTATCCCTTCCAGGCTGTTGTAAGGGCCTCCAGGATTGGAGGACCTCTGTAAATATTGACATAACCTACATACCTGGCATACCAGAGGAACATTAATAGGTTGAGGGCTGGCTGTAACCTACTTCTGAGCTCATGAACTATGTGAATGGGGCCAGTTTTTACTCACACAGAGTTGGCCTCAAATCAGACACTAAAAGTTAGTTATACATGTAAGTGTGCAATAGCCTATACTGCAGGATCTGGGATACAATACAAGTGATATCTGTAATACTATATCCTAGACAGGATTTTAACAAGTACAATTACTGCATACAAATTTATATCTGACAGCAGAGAAAGATAGGCATACATGTATATTGTATTTAGGAATGTACTTTCTGACTGCCTTGGAGCAGAACAGGCTACTTTAAGGCTGTTTTAGAAAACAATCCTGTTTAGCATCACCGGCTACCCAGAAAAATTTCCCCCCTCCCCTGATTTTTCTGCATGGTATCCCAAATCTGAGGTGACACTGAAACAAGAAGTGAACGCCTCAAGCTCCCATCATGATCTAGTACAGGTCAGAAAAGAAATTGACATTAAATGAAGTTAAACCAAAATATAAACACAAGTATAATTTATAACTTCAGAGAAACACATAACGGTTACGACAAAACAAAAACAAAATACTGATTGAAAAATTACACCTGTGTAGAGGCAGTCAGGAAAAAATCAGTCGCGTGGAAGGATTAAATTAATGCATCTTCAAGAAAATATGCATCTAACAAGAATTCAGTTGGATGAAGTGAACAGATAGACAAGTGAATTAGAAAGTGGATTAAAGTATGAGAATGCATACGTGTATCTAAACCTTGAATGTCAAAACAGAAGCGGTCTGTTCTATATGGGGTATAAGGTCGAGCAAGGCATTGAACAACTGCAGCATGATGTAAGCTCGCGGATGGTATGGGGCCGGGTCAGGCATATTTTAGGAGACAGTGGGTGGCGTTCAGCCTCCTAGGGTTGGAGACATGCTCTCGAGGGTAGTGGGTGGGTTGAGTAAGTGTAGCATGATGTAAGCTCCCGGAATATATGAGGGTATGGGGTCGGGCGAGGCTGAACTTAGGAAATAGAGGGTGGGGCTCGGTGTACCAGGGGTGGGGACATGATCACGAGGGTAGTGGGTGAGTTGAATAAGTGTAGCATGATGTAAGCTCCCATAATATACATGTACCTGAGGGTTTGGGGTCGGGATAGGCTTAATTTAGAAGCTAGAGGGGGGGACTCCAGAGCCCCAGGGGTGGGGACCTGCTCCAGAGGGTAGTGGATAAGTCTATAGCGTGATTTAAGCTCTTGAAATTTATATGGGTATGGGGTCGGGTGAGGCCTAGTTTAGGAGATAGAGGGTGGAGCTCAGTGCCCCAGGAGTGGGAACATGCTCCCAATTGGGTAGTGGATGGGTAAAGTAAGTGTACATGTAGTATGATTTAAGCTCTCAGAATCTATAAAGGTATGGGGTTGAGCGAGGCTTAGTTTAGGAGATAGCGGGTGGGGATATGCTCCCGTGGATAGTGAATGAGTTCAAAAAGTGTAACATGCTGTAAGCACCAAGAATATATTAGGGTTCAAGTTGATATCAATCAACAACACAAGGTCTATACAGCTACAGGATCTAACGGCTGTGTTCGGACAACAAAATTTTCACTCAAGCCCATCACATTCCAGTCATCTGAATCTCCTGGTCGACATTCTGTCATGGCAGTGTTCGAATTTAAGAAAAATTTGAACCAGTCCACCGGACTGGTGAGCCAAAAATGTAACCAGTCCGCAAATATTTTTACTAGTCCGTTAATATTAAATAAAAGATCACGTGGGAACATTTGTCATCATGAATATTTTGTGCTCTGTTATGGTTGCTACTAAATAAGAAATTAATAATTTTTCATTTTTGGAATTTCTTGAGCGCGTGTGAAGATAATCACAGATGATAAACCGCAACCCCATCGGCTAGACGTGTCGTCGCGAAAAACACTGCTTCAACAAACGTCATTTCAAGCCAAAAATCAGTAGATTTCTTTCGAAGTTGATGGAGAATATGCTGAATATTATCCTGGTAAACATGATCAGGTCGACTGAAGCGTAATCATGTTGCTGATTTCTCGATTCCCGACCTGGAATTGGGAGCTTTATTTTCTGAAAAGATCGCCAACCTGCATTGCCATGCTGTATTACAGTCACACTTTACGGTATGCTGACAGTGTGCACACCCCTTTACGGTTGTTGTTGTTTTTGTCATAAAACGCGGCCGTGGTCGTGATTTCGTTGGAATTTGCTGGAATTTTTTTTAGACTCACACAATTTATTTAGACTCGGTCGAGTAACCGAAAACAAACATTTCGTTTTTCATTCTTTACAAATTGTGCAGAGATATCCAGAGAAATAGTTAACACAATGAACTGAGAGCTTTTTTGTTACCAGTCCGACGGACTTGTTGTTCAGTCACTCACACCAGTCCGTTTGATTTTTTACCAGTCTCGGACTGACGGACAGGTGCCAAATTCGAACTCTGCATGGATGCATCAGATTCATCTGACCGACTGGCAGCGTCATCACAACATTCTGGCCCGGATGTCACTGCTTTAGGAGACTCCATCTACTTGTAACGTACTTGAACATGCAACATCTGGTGTACGTCTCTCCAATTCCAGATCCAGCTGCTCACGCTGCCAAAGTGCTCTCCTTGGATTGGTCGGGCATGATCACTCATGCATTTCCACTGCCCGCAATCATTCTCAGGGTTCTTCAGAAGTTCCAAAAACATCTGTGTGTGATGTACCTAAAGGCGCTGTGGTGGTCAGCCAGGCCCGGATTCCCTGATCTTCTGTCCCTTCTCATTGACAGTCCATGGCATCTTCCTGTGTGAGCAAAACTTCTGAGACAACCAGCTTCTGGAATTTACCACAACTAGTCGGGTGTTTGATTGTCATTTCAAGCCTCCAAGTGCTCTGAGACTGAGATCAGCTCATTCAGGCAGGATTTCTCGCACAGCAACAGAGAGAATGATTTTCTTCCACCACTGCCACCAGGGACTCAAATTCAGTAGTGTACCAGTTAAAATAGGCGGTTCTCGTCCAGTGGTGCAGACAGAAATATTGTAAATGAAATTAATTGTATTGAAAATGATGAAATAATGTGACTGCCACAACCCAAATGGGGGAGTATGTATTGAATGCCAGTTCGTGTTCAGCACAAATACCTGTGATGCCCAATGCTGACCAAACGCTTCATTCTCTCTCCACCATGTTTACAAGTCACAAAACTACAATCACATTGATTGTAGGACTGAGGTTTGTCTCCTTGCACCATAGAATGCTACCGTCTGGCTATTCTCATAGTTACCGAGAAGGTAACTGATATTAACCCTCACTCTGAGAACCAGGCAGCCTTGGTCGTCTTTTCAGTTGGACAGATAGATGCGGAAGCCTAAGCTATCAAAGTGGGATTTGGCCCACGTTTACTGTGTCTGATGCATGTACCGTTTGAACCTTCTGATGCCAGATGTATTGATAACGAGAGATCCTGAAGGATCTTGGCGCCTACCAGTGTCCGATAATTGTACATGTAAGCTAATGACAAGAGGATCTTTTTGTCCATTGTTACTAAGAACAAACGAATGATTTTTAATTTTGATGGCCATATTGTATTTTCGAATCGGACCAGAAAAGGTATCTTGCACAACTAGACCCCAAGGGGAACCTGTGTACCAAATTTGAGAAAGATCCATGCAGTACTTCCTAAGAAATCACAATAACAAAGTTTCATGGGGAAATCCAAGATGGCTGCCTGGTGGCCATATTGGATTTTCGAATAGGACCAGAAAAGGTATCTTGCACAACTAGCCCCCATGTGGGACCTGTGTACCAAATTTCAGAAAGATCCATGAAGTATTTCCTGAGAATTCATGATAACAATGTTTCAAGGGGAAATTCAAGATGACCACCTGGCAGCCATATTGGATTTTTAAATTGGACCAAAAAAGGTATCTTGCACAACTAGACCCCAAGGGGAACCTGTGTACCAAATTTGAGAAAGATCCAAGAAGTAGTTCCTGAGAAATTGCGATAACAAGGTTTCATCGGGAAATCCAAGATGGCCGCCTTGTGGCCATATTGGATTTTCGAATCGGACCAGAAAAGGTGTCTTGCACAACTACACCCCAAGGGGAACCTGTGTACCAAATTTGAGAAAGATCCATGCAGTACTTCCTAAGAAATCACAATAACAAAGTTTCATGGGGAAATCCAAGATGGCTGCCTGGTGGCCATATTGGATTTTCGAATCGGACCAAAAAAGGTATTTTGCACAACTAGCCCCCATGTGGGACCTGTGTACCACATTTCAGAAAGATCCATGAAGTATTTCCTGAGAATTCATGATAACAATGTTTCAAGGGGAAATTCAAGATGACCACCTGGCGGCCATATTGGATTTTTGAATCGGATCAGAAAAGGTATCTTGCACAACTAGACCCCAAGGGGAACTTGTGTACCAAATTCGAGAAAGATCCACGCAGTACTTCCTGAGAATTCATGATAATGTTTCATGGGGAAATCTAAGATGGCTGCCTGGTGGCCATATTGGATTTTTGAATCTGACCGAAAAAGGTATCTTGCACAACTAGACCCCAAGGGGAACGAGTGTACCAAATTTGAGAATGATCCATGCAGTACTTCCTAAGAAATCACGATAACAAAGTTTCATGGGGAAATCCAAGATGGCTGCCTGGTTGCCATATTGGATTTTCGAATCGGAACAGTGAGTGAGTGAGTGAGTGAATAGGGTTTAACGTCGCTTTCAACATTTTTTTTTTCAGCTATATCACAACGGGAAGGGAAGGGAGGGGAGGGGGAGGGGAAGGGGAACCTACTTGTAACAGAGCAGATCTAATGCTGCCATTTTATAGTGCTGTCCCACTGAAATATCATGCCGTAGGCAGACATGACACCCCACTCAGTCACTTTATACTGACACCGAGCGAACCAGTCCTTGTTCTATCCTCTTAATGCTGAGCGTAAGCGAGGAAGCAACAAGTTCCATTTTTCAAGTCTTAGGTATGACCCGGCCTGGGATCGAACCCACGAATCGGAACAGAAAAGGTATCTTGCACAACTAGACCCAGAGGGGAACCTGTGTACCAAATTTGAGAAAGATCCAAGAAGTAGTTCCTGAGAAATTGCGATAACAAGGTTTCATCGGGAAATCCAAGATGGCCACAAGGTGGCCATATTGGATTTTCGAATCGGACCAGAAAAGGTATCTTGCACAACTAGAAACCAAGGGGAACATGTGTACCAAATTTGAGAAAGATCCATGCAGTAGTTCCTGAGAAATCGCGATAACAAGGTTTCCTGGCGAAATCCAAGATGGCCATCCTGTGGCCATATTGGATTTTTGAATCGGACCAGAAAAGGTATCTTGCACAACTAGACCCCAAGGGGAACCTGTGTACCAAAGTTGAGAAAGATCCATGCAGTACTTCCTAAGAAATCACAATAACAAAGTTTCATGGGGAAATCCAAGATGGCTGCCTGGTGGCCATATTGGATTTCCGAATCGGAACAGAAAAGGTATCTTGCACAACTAGACCCCAAGGGGGACCTGTGTACCAAATTTGAGAAAGATCCATGCAGTAGTTCCCGAGAATTCACGATAACAAAATTTCATGGGGAAATTCAAAATGGCCGCCGAATCAGGCCAAAAAAAGTATCTTGCACAACTGGATCACAAGGGGAACCTGTGTACCAAATTTGAGAAAGATCCATGCAGTAGTTCCTGAGAAATCTCAAATACAAAATGGCATTCCTCAGGCTTTTGTTACTGCAGCATGTATACTGCAGCACTTATGTCATACATGCTGTCATTTTCATATGATTTGTTATACACTGGACTGGTCTAAGGGGTTTGCATTTCCCGAATTTGTGGCAAAAACCAGCTGATGAATGACAGATCTTCCAGTAGTTAAGTTTATGGGACCTGCACTTCCAATTTTCTCAGATCCAGCCTGGAAACGGATGTTATTTGGTCCGAGTTTTGGCAGTGTATTTGGAAGAGGGGCATTGGCATCCTTGTAGTTCCTGCAACCCTTAATTGCTACGAGAAGGAAAGATCTATACATTCCATTATAGTGGTACTATAATAATGGTATCTCTTCCCGTTCAACCAACAGAATGAGAGCATTTATGTCTAGCATCCCACATGGCACTACGGTCTCCAAGCCATGTCACCCACCTTCATTGGTTGTCCTCCGAATCAATACTTTGTTATGGCTCAAACAATGGATACTTCACTGTGACATCACCAATGTCAGAAAACTTGTTCCATCGAAAGCATGAAGATTATTATCCACTGTATGTAGGGCAGTCAGTCAGATGAGGGTGGGAAAATTCAGCAGCCATTCTTTCATTCCTGCTCAGTGTCATATGGTCTGACACAAGGGTGTTTTATCATATGGATAATTGCTTTTATTACTCCAGTTCTGTAGAATCACATGATGTTGACAGTGGTGTAACTTAACACTTGTCCACTGGCATGGAGCAACCAAAAATGTACTGGGGTGAAGTGAAAGTGAATAAATTTACACTTGCCCTGCATAAGTGGATTCAGTTCAAGTCAAATCATTGCAATGTCCAATCTTTTACCATGAATTAACTGTTACGCTGCTAACTTGTTTAGCATTTGTGCATCTAAAAGTGTTCATTTTTCTAAATTTACTCCATTTTTTTTAACTATCGTACTTTCTCCTCCCATTTGTTTTCTGCTGATTGATAAAATATAAAAATAAAAAGCTCCATTCAAAGATTGTGAACTTCGCTTACAAAATATCATATATCTTATTGGGTTTTTAACATAATTTTAATAAAAATAATAATTCCAAAACTTGTATCATCACGAATACTGCAGGCCCACATGGTGGGCCCGCAGCACACTACACTGCGGCCACTACGTGTGGCCCGGCCCCAGCAGCGAGACAGTTAACTCATGGTGGATGGAGAAATATCTTTCTAATTGTGCCTCTGAAACAAATATCTATCCCAGCCTGCGATCCATAATAATATCTGCTTTTCAGAGATGAAGATTATGGCACAGCAAAGTGGGAAAGAGGATTTGTAGATACTGGATTGGAAAACTATTGTCACATATATTTTCACAAGGCTTGTTGATATTGTTGTCGGCATGTGAGGACAACTGGATTTGATTCAGGGCAACCACTGGTGAACTGCATGACATTCGTGACAAACTATGCCTCTAGAGCCAGTAACACAGGCATGGCGAGGTTATCCAGCACCCCAATATGATAAAGGGTGCGCAGAAGGGGAAGGGGGGCAAGAACAGATTTGGTGCCCTAATAATTATGTCTGAAGTGCCTTGGAATAGGTCGTATACATGTATTCAGTGAATCGACTTAAATTCCAAAGTTTAGTGGGGGAGTATTCCATCCCTATCTTCAGAAGTATTCAATCTTGTTCATGACTGGGTGGAAAACATTGATGAAAAGTTTCAGTGAATTATTTTGAATCCGGAGATTCTAAATTAGGTCTGTTCTTTTGGTATCATACATGTACTGGTTTTATTCACAGGCAGAGCTTTGATGTGAGACAGGTGAAGCTAGGCTACAAAAATAACAAAATACCCCTCGGCTATCAGTTATTTGTCTACATTCAGCAATCATGCATTGTATAAGATGTATTTTTATAACTTTGACAAGTACATGTAGGTTAACATAAATGTGATCCAGTAGGGTTGACTGTACATAGTTCTCTCATATAAGAAATACATAGGAAGTTGGACCAGATCAGGTTTTGGCAAGGCCTTAATTGATGAGAAAAAATTTGCGGTGAGGTTCTCCTAGAGCACGACCAAATTCCTAGCTCTAAATTTGCCCGAGGGGTAACAACGGCTATACAGGACCCACCGGATAGAACTTTACTTTACTTATATGCTCACCTATTTCTCACCCGAGATGAATTCTCACCTGAAATAAATCCTTCAAATTTACATTGTTTGATACACAACTCTTGTCCAAATTTTCAACTACTCACCTTGTGATCCAGGAGAGTGTAATTGACTGCTAACCTCTGATTTCCCCATGGTGAGGCCTGGATGATATTTTCTCAGTTTTTCTCTTGATTTCAATGAAAAATTTGTTTTTTCCTGGGAATGAAATATACACATGATTGAAAAATAACCAAGTAGTTCAGTGCCATACATGCAGCCCCCACAATCAGAATTCTGGATGCAGCAAAAATTCTTGCGACATTGCAAATATTCCCAATTAACACAATGTTGAAAAATGCTCAGGCAAAGTTACTTCTTTTGCAATGGCACTTTGCTGATTGCTATGGCTAATTGAAGGAACTGTTCATGTATTTTTTACCTTTCGCCCTGGCGATTCATCACATAGACTGGCCCAGTCGCAGCTCTAAAATTTCAAATGGACAATGACGACCGTTTTGACAGCAATTGGTATTTGAAATACCAACCACTGACATAATGCCCTCTTGTCATTTTCTGTTCCATTCGCAGTTCTGGACACAGTACTAGGTACAGTAGAGCAGAATCTGAAAAGCAACTTCAAATTGATTAGTCATTTTCCAAATTTTGATCTGACAAATTATTGCTTTAACATAGACAGGATAGCCAATTTTGATCAGTCAAGACCAAATTTTGAGCAGACTTGTTTGATGTTTGACTCAGGCTTTCAAAACTGTGAGTCTCAATTCCACATTTTTCAGGGTATTGCTGAAAACAGGGAGTCTCACTTCAATCTCCACCTTGTTATAAGATTTCAAGAATTTAAGGGAGTTTATTTTTCAAACAGCGAATCTCAAAGACGCCGCGAGACTCATACTCATTCGTAATTGTCATTTCTTGTTTTTCAACATTTAACCACACAACAAGGGACAGGGATACGTCATCACTGAATGAACTGTAATATACAATATATGTGGATACGGTAATCCTCTAATAATTCAATCACAGGAAGTTAAATTTCCTACCATAAAATATGGGAGTACTCAAATTTTGTAGAAATTCACAATTACAAATGTTCAAATTCATGCATAAATCCATTATTTCTCGGCTATTTCAATGGTTTTAGGGGGTGATCAAATTTATTGGAACGATTGAATTTTGTCCCCAAAATTGGGGGTGACTGAATATGTATTGAATTATTAAAGAGATTACTGCAGCTACATGTACATAATAACCTGGTCTGACCGCTATTTCAGCCCCTGATAAAAAATAGCCAATGGCTAAGAATCTCAAAACACAAATCAATGGAATTCTTCGGGATCACATACATGTACCCTTGAAGAATCCAGAAATCCAATGAATTTTAACCCGAGATCCATCTAGACATGCTAGACAGGCCTGTGCTGTAATCGATGAATGTTAAACCCTGTTCTCCTGGAGGTTTCCTAAAAAAATTCAGTTTTAGATGACCCTCATTTATAAATATAAATGGGTTACCATAGTATTTTGTGTTACCATGTATTTAACTCTGAAGCACCAGTTACAGTTTACCATAGGTTACCCATTTTCTGATCATGCATGGTAACCTGCAACAGGTTTCATGAGAAAATGTTAGAGCACAAGCCTGCTGCATCATAAGTTTTGGAATGATGTGATGTTGACTTGATTTATTGACCTTGACATTAATAGTGTCAATTCTATATTCCATGGCCTCTATTTCTTCCAAGGTAACCTATTTGGGTTACCATAACTGTTGTTATATGCACATTCAGATACATAAGGGTTTTAGATGGATTTGGGTCCACTGAAGTTTGTATCTAGAGCCTCTAGCCATTCACCATAACATATCATCCCTGCATCATTATGACTATTTCTCCAATATATTATCCTGAGATATCATGCTAACAAGAATGTGTGGCTGATTCGAATCCAGGTGAGGAAATAATCGGCAGCTTTGACAGAGTATTGGCAAGAAAATTTGGTGAATAATACTTCAAGATATAGAGTCGACACAATATTATTAGTTTTGAAGGGATTTGACCTTGATCTTTGATATAAAAAATAAATAGATCTCTTTAAGATAACACGAACAACACACCTGTACAGTTTTGACACATTATACTTAAATATCAATAGCATGATCAGGGCTGCATCCAGAGCCAATTTAGTTCCGGAAAACGTATGGGCACCCAAAACATCTGATGCCCAAACTCAAATGAAAAAAAAAACAGACAAAAAATGAAAGTGTTGTTGTTGTTCAATTTGAAAGGATTTCTGAAGGAAATACTCCTAAAAAAAGCTTCTGAGAGCCTCAATATCAATCTGATTGCATAGCTGGGTATTGAATTTTATGCTAATAAACCTCTATTGTGTGATTGATCACATGCTATTTGCGCGAAATTGCGCCGAAATTCACTAACGAGTTTGGGATCGCAAGCTGCAAAAAAGTCCTAGATGTAGCTCTGATGATAGTTGTTTTCCCAATATATCTCGAGTGAAACTTTGCACTGCATTGACTGAATGCTTTCTATTGTGGTAACAAGACTTTGTGACACATGCAACAGTAACACACACACACAGACAGCAATTCTGTATTCTCAATTCTATATTCCATGGCCAGGGTTCGGTGGGGAGTAAATACGAAGCTGCGCATCTGGAAACCCCTCGGCTCTGGGCGCCAGCCATTCATAATGTATTCAATTTGAACCAATATGTCAGGAACACCAAGCAAGTGACAAATATACGGATTATCAAAAATGTTGCAATCAGAAATGGCCCGTAAGGTTTCCATCCAATCAGAGAAACCGGTATTCATTACATAAGTCTCTTGATGCATCAATGATGTATACCAAATTTTACATCGAGCACTTCAACGGTATCAGAGACACAGATCATTAATGATTTTGCATGAATTAAAAATGGCCGCACATCCTTCCTGCCACTCAGAGCAACTGATGAGGTTATTCATTGTAACTGTCTTGATACATCGATGCTATACACCAAGTTTTGCATCTACACACTGATATGGTATCAGAGATATAAATCATTAAAGATTTTTCATAAATTAAAGATGGCCACCAAAGCTTTCCACCCAATCAGACAAACCAGAACTGTCATTTATCGTAAGTCTCTTGATGCATCGATGATGTATACCAAATTTTACATCGAGCACTTGAACGTTATCAGAGATAGAGATAATAAATGATTTTGCATAAATTAAAGATGGACGCCCATCCTTCCCACCACTCAGAGGAACTGATGTGGTTATTCATTGCAAGTCTCTTGATACATCGATGCTGTATACCAAGTTTCGTATAGAACACTTAAATGGTATCAGAGATATACACCATTAAAGATTTTTCATAAATTAAAGATGGCCGCCAAGGTTTCCTCCAAATCAGGGAACTGGTTTGGTCATTCCTTTGAAGTGTCTTGATGCATCGATGATCTATACCAAGTTTCACACTGAACAGCGAAATGGTACCCGAGATACAAAAGATTAATGGTTTTGCATAAATTAAAGATGGCCACCAAAGTTTCCACCCAGTGGGGTCCTGATTCAATAGGGTGCTGGGTCACGAGCATATGGATGTGCACAGCAAGTTTGGTGTGTCTAGGGTAAGTCGCTCAAAAGATATCTTGGTAACGATAAAGCGGTGATGGTTTCGCATAAATTAAAAATGGCCGCCAAGTTTCCAACCAATCGGGTCCAGATTTAATAGGGTTTTGGGTCACGAGCATATAAATGTGCACTGCAAGTTTAGTGTGCCTAGGGTAAGTCGTTCTAAAGATATCTTGGTAACGAGAAAGGTGTGACGGACAGACGTACAGACGGACGGACGTACATGACGATGACAATACCCTTCGGCCAAATTTTGGCTGAGGGGTAAAAATGAGTCAGTCGGACTGATTTTCAATAGAGTTCTGTTTCATGACCCTGTGCACGTGTGATGTAACTTTGGTGAATGGTACATGTACATAGGCATTCTCATTCTCAAGATATGATGGTAATGAGAAAACAGAGACAGATGAACAGATGTACATAGAATATGACAATATCCCCAAGAGCAGTTTTGATTGTAGGCCATGACCAGACATGCGTCTGGGGTAAATCCAGTAAGAATAGGCCAAAAATATGATGGTAAAAGCAGCCTGTGATGAATGAACAAATTTGACCCAGATTCAGAAGAAAAAAAATAGGTCAATTTCACTGACAGTCACCGATATTTAATATGCTTTCGTTTTAAGACCAGATCATGCAGTTGTCAATCAAGTTGGGTGCTCACATGACATTCTTGAGATATGGTCGTAATAAGCAAATTGTGTTAACTTGACACAGTTTGACATGGTGACCCGGGAAAATATGGGTTAATCTCGCCAATTTTCAATAGGTTTCTGCTCTGTGACAACATGCAAGTTTTGTGCTCCTAGAAATATTCATTCTTGAGATTATGGTGATAATGACAAAATGGAGATGGACATACATATGAACGTACATGCTGACAATACCCCAAGACCAAATCTGGCTGCAAGGTAAATAGTGATCCCCTACTCTCGCTCTATCTATTATGCATATGTATATCAAATTCTTATGGGGGTAATGGCAAAACTGCGGGGAGTCTGGGGCGGGGAAAGATTTTGTGGGGGAAGTGTCCCGATTCAGTTACTGGAGAGTTTCTCAAACAAGGGTGGAATATAAAGGTAAAATCATCCATATTAAATATCCATGATTTCCCATGTACCAATAAATTCCAGTCAGAATGTAAGACTAGAGGTGATAACTCACATGCACCTAGCCGACCATGTGTATGCCAGCGATTACTGCTCAGCACATTAGCTTTTGGCCAATCAGAAACGACGGTTGGTGTGCCCAATGTCTCCCCAAAACACCTGAATTTCGCTCACTTTCAAAACTGTTTTGACGTAATTTATTTATCAACAAATTTAACTAGAGGTTCCGCTTTGACCCTTGAGTTGCCGCTCCGGCATGAAGCCTATGCTGGTTGTTTTTTTAAGCAAAAACATACGTCTCCCCCAACCTCCCACCTTGCCTTGAGTGGGCACATAATTTAAAGGAAAGTGCTATAAAATGAATGTAGCAATAAGTATCCTAAACAAAGCTGCACATCTAAAAATATTAATTACAAAGAGGCGATTTTTATTGTTGCAGTAACCCAGTGAGGAGTCGGGATTTATATAACAATGAGTGGATTGTTGACATCTACAGCGTCCAACCAATGTGAAATACATGTAATTGTGAAGCATCAACTATTTCGAAACTGATCACATTATAGGAAAGATGCAAAACATACAAGAGCCACACCTATAGTATACATGCTGTACCGTATAGAAGTTTCATGCATCTGCCTTCAGTAGTTTCCAAGATATGGAGTGAACAAAAATTGGACAGACAGATAAGCACATTTTGCATGGACCCACGCAAGCACTAGCTCACACCCAAACCTAATTAGATCATAAGGCCATTTCAATGAAGCTTCCATCCAAGTTTGGTGAAATTCCGTCGAGTAGTTCTCCAGATATCTTGCAGACAAGGTATGTATAGACATGAACAATTAGATGGATGGACGGACGATGGACATGGATAAATGCACACACACACCCAAACCTAATCAAATGAGGGGGCTATCCCAATGAACCTTCCATCCAAGTTTGGTGAAATTCTGTCCAGTAGTTCTTCAGATATCTTGCAGAAAGGGCCTGTATATACATATACAAGTACATGGACAGACGGACGGACACCGAACATGGACGAACGCAAACACAAACCAAAACCTAATCAGATGAGAGGGCTATCCCAATAAAGCTTCCATCTAAGTTTGGTGAACTTCCGTCACGTAGTTCTCCAGATATCTTGCAGACAAGGCCTGTATATACATGTACATGTACAAGTAGATGGACGGACGGACGGACACCGGACACGGATGAACGCATGCACACACACCAAAACCTAATCAAATAAGGGGGCTATCCCAATGAAGCTTCCATCCAAGTTTGGTGAAATTCCGTCCAGTAGTTCTCAAGATATCTTGCAGACAAGGCCTGTATATACATGTACAAGTAGATGGACGGACGGACGGACACCGGACACGGATGAATGCACGCACACACACCAAAACCTAATCAAATGAGGGGGCTATCCCACTGAAGCTTCCGTCCAAGTTTGGTGAAATTCTATCCAGTAGTTCTTAAGATATCTTGCAGACAAGGCCTGTATATACATGTACAAGTAGATGGACGGACGGACAGACACCGGACATGGTTGAATGCACGCACACACACCAAAACCTAATCAAATGAGGGGGCTATCCCAATGAAGCTTCCATCCAAGTTTGGTGAAATTCCATCCAGTAGTTCTCAAGATATCTTGCAGACAAGGCAAGGGGACGGACAGACATCCATCCAGACATCCAGACATCCATCCATCCATCCAGACAGACAGCACAAACACTAGATGTCTCCCCCCAACATAGTTGGGGGAGACATAATTACATAGACTTGTCCAGAGAACCTTTATCTTTCTGGTGAGGACTAAAATAAATTTTCCATTGGTAGCACAAGTGAGTGAAAAAAACATCTTTGTTAGACCTATGCCATCGCTCAAGCCGTCCTCTCATTCACTTAACATGGGGGGGAAGGGATTCGCTGAACGACAACTTTTAAATAAAATTTTGACGTATTTGATTTGCCGGTCGTCTGAAAGTGGCAAAAATGAAGAGTTATTTCCCCTTTTTCAGGCGCAAGATTCGGATACAGCAATGCCATCAACATGGGACTCTGGAAAATCACTGTCATAAGTTTGTGTATAGACAGTGTTTATAAACTGTTCTAGAGTGAAAGAAGTCTGAAGAAATCATGTAAAAAATCCAATGAAATAACTTTTCCCTGCAACTTTCAGTCCGTGTCTATAATTACAGCATGCGTGGGGTAAAAGCTTACTCGTGGTTCACATTGCACTATGGGAAGGAAACATAGCGGTATTTACTATTTTTAGATGACTGTCAAGGCGTGTATTTGCCAAAATCATAAATTATATTAATTTACACCATAGGGAAGGTAATATATTATGGAAAGTCTGTAGAGGTAAATATATTTCAGGAAACCTATATTTATGTTGGTATATAGAGATTATTGTATACGCATTTCCATATCGGCCCTGGTATCAGCCCGAGACCCCCATATCAGCCAGAGGGCCGCATGAGGGTCGAGGGCTGATATCAGGGACGATATGGAAATGGGTATATCATAATCTATTTATCACATATTTATAAATGATTATGGTAGCATTGTCAAAAAATTTAATACATAGCAAGATCCAGGTGAAAAGTACAAAAGTGCGCTCAGTCAGACTGCGGACAGAATACGAGTTCCTCGAGGGGAAACCACTCCTGTATGCGATATCAGCCCAAGGGCGGATAACTGATATCAGAGTGAGGCCCGCGCATGAGGGCAGAAATCCATATCATGATATGGAACAGTGTCATTCCACAGTATCAACAGGGCTAAATGTCCAGTATCACAGGCAAAATATGTGATAAAGCTGTTTATATTCAGCTCTGCTACCTCGGGCTATAGTAAGATTTTTGCTGGCGAACTGCGACCGGGTTCTGGATCGAACATAGCCTAGTGTGACCAATTAGCGACCAATTTCACTGCATTTTTAAACCTTCGTTAAAAACTAAATCATCCCTGGACCATTGACTTCCATGGATTAAAGAAGAACCTGTTAGGATTAATTCTGTATCATTTTGTCATTGTTTCCAATCGAACTTTTCAAGTTTGGATGCCAGAAGTACACAGGACCTACTTCAGATTTTTGCCGATCTGTGTAACCAATTAGCTTGGGTGTTTGAATTTCGTTATTTTGACCAGTTTTATTCCATTACTTGTGATAATTTTGCTGTATAAATAGAGTTGGTCTCTTATGAATATCCTTGCACCAATATAACGTTACATTCTAAATAGCAAGTCCCGTTTATTCAGACAAACGATTCACCCACCAAGAAAAATCCCCCGCCGTCATAAAGTGTGTGGAGCAGTCATTTATAATCTACAGCTAACGTTGGTTTCCTATGCCGGTGACCCGTATTGTGAAGGAAAGCATTAAATGCTTCCTTGTCTTGGCACACTGTTCAGTGCGGTCAGAAATGGCTCGACAGAACATGTTTACGGTAAGGGAACTGAATGTCATCAATTCTGACAAATAGTCAGAACATCAACTCACCGGAAAATACAATGTTTAGCAAATATTTGAATTGTTTCATAGAAACCCAAGCGCTTGAAATGGTCGATAGCTTTTTCAATGTGTAAATATTAAAGGATGTCGTCTGCTTTATTTTTCGCCAAGTTTATCACCAAAGATTTATCATAGTTAAAGCAACTGCAAAATTTGTCTTTGACTGCTACATGCGGGACGTTCTATAGAACCATTGATCACATAAATATTATACACCTCACTCAAGCATGCCTATGATTATTTTAATATGGCTATTTTAATGTCGGGTAAATGGAAACCCTTTTATATATTTGCATGTTTTATCTGTTGTCTGATGTTTGTAGTTGTGTATGTAAATGTTTTATTCCTACGAAGTAGGCTACAGATCGCAAATTGTCCGGTAATGAGTCAGTGAGTCAGTCCATCTGAATCCTTTCGTCGGCAAAATAAGGAGAACCGTTGACATTAGAACCTTGATTTTTGGCATGAACGTGCATTAGGGCATTGTTAACAGCAAGTTCTGAGCTGAAATAATTTCTGATTAAAATTAGATTTATAATTAACACTTCAGTATATTGTTATAGATATATGTAAACTGTAGCCTTTAACGTGTATCCCATTTCACATCCAAACATTTCATCATTGACCACATCAGGCTTCAAATTCAGGTCAAATTACCCACTGATGGTGAAATATCCTACATCAACCAATTAAGTCATGGTGCAATAACCCAGCAGAAGAAAGAAAGATGTGGTATCTTCCTTCAGATTAGTCTGTGTGAGCAACAATGATAAAAGTTTACTGAGGGTGAAACAAAGCCATGACGGCTGTTTAAAGGGTCTTAATTTATTTTCTTTGGGTAGAATTTAACTAGATAAAGTAACTTTGATCATCATGCCAAGAAAACTGTGGTCCGTTTTGCTCCAGCGTTTTATCGCATTTAATGAGTATCAGTTACCACCACCGAGTCCTGTCCGGCTAAAAATACCCTGTCATTGATCCACATTCCACTGTATGCCACATGGCCCTATTACTGAGGTTAATCTTAACGTGCATCTGGGACAATTCCACAATTGCCCGACAGCATAGGCCTACTGCATATACCCTCAAAAAATCAGCCCTGTTTGCATAACTTAAATTGTTAAACCATATCATTGAAATAATATAGCAGAAAACATTGATGTGAGTTATGATATGTACACTATGACCAAAGACATGTTCATAATGTTCTAATCGGATAGTTAGGACAATCATTATTTTGCATCAGAGAGTGTGTGACTTGGATTCAAGGGTTAATTCTTTGGAGGGAAATACAATTTTGACAGCAGAAATAGGACCCCGCCATTTGCTGATTAGAGTGATAAAACAGGGTAGGCTAAATGGACCCTTTTCAATGCAGTATTTCTTGGCATGGATGTGAAAATATGACATACTTTGGGGGTTTTTTGTACCTCTTGAATATTGACTATATATCACACTTGGATATAATTTGAACAAAAAATTACATGTGTAAACAAAATATGTCTAAATTTCTCGAGTCATTTCAAATCTTGATCCATTTTGATTCCTTGATTAGGGGATACAGAATCACTGCCACGGAGTGTGTTGGTGTGTCACAGCAATGCAATTCCGATTCACACAATGAAGCTGAGGTGGTTTAATATTTATCAATGAAGAAAATCACCGATCAACCGCCATAGAATATAATGTGAAACAAGAAAACCGGAATAGTACATTCATCAGATAGCCGATACCCAAAATGTGTTGTCTCATATCTAAATAACAACGTGATGTAGAGACGCTATTTATTCGTCTTTGTACCGGTTATGCTCAGGAGAATGACATAGAATTATTAGTATCTTGTGCATAGAAGGTGTTGGTCTGGAGTTGAATTACCGTAAACTACATAAATGCTACCTTTCTACCACAGTACTATATATAAAAATTTGTTGTATTGTTGTGAAAATAATGTGATTCAAAAAGTTGTTCTGATCCTGGACAAGGGCACTGAAAACCATTAAATAGATGTAAATGTATTTTCACACGTAAAGCTTGAAATCTACTGAACCTATATTATTCAATCTGTTTCCTTTAATTAAAAAATTGTAAAATTAAATTGGCGATCGTTATTTATTTTTGGAATGAAGGCGCATTAGGAGACTGTTACCAACAAGTTCTGAGCTGACCTACTTTTGATGAAAATTTCTGGTGATTTCTGGCGATTCTGACTTGGGCGGTGCCCATCTTAATATAGGCAGGATTTCAACTGGGGGTGGGAATTTCCAAGAGTTCGATCAGTTCGCGTTCGAGTCCTAATGCCTACTGTACTTCGTAGGTCCTGTGACGTTAGTCACACTGCTCATGTATGTATGTACGATTGCGTTTTAGCCCTGCTGGGCACAACTTTTACGCAAATAAACTAAACTAAACCAAAGAAGAAATTAGATAGCACAGAATAAAGACAATAGTACTTTGTAATCTAGTATAAAATTTCATTTCATTCTGTTGGATAGTTTTTTGTACAGGAGGAATATAAGTCCCTGACCCAAGCTGTTACGACCCACACGTTCAATTGGTCACGCTAGGCTAGTGCCCCATGCACCGGACCTCACTTGTGGACATCATAGATACAATGTATTTTTTCAGGGATATTTACACCAATATTTTTATCCATAGATCCAACAAAGGTGAACCATGAAAACTGTGTTGTCCATGCATCATTACTTGGTGGCCATGTTTTGCCGCATGGTATCGAACCGAGAAGAAATGGTTGTTGTTGTTGTTGTTGTTGTTGTTGCTGTTGTTGTTGTTGTGGACCCCTAAACCCAGTCATAATCCAGCGGGACATTCACACCGAGATTCGTTATGCAACGAAATATGATACATATTAATAATTCTCGTCTAGTTGATCATTTCTGCCAGTTATTATCTCAATTTGCATGGCTATTTTACTCGTTATCACCTTTTCAAAAGGGATCATATCGGCACGACGTGGTGATCGAAACCTGCATGCAAATGTGTTGGCAGGCGAATATTCAGAGTTCCATGGTTGAATAGTTCCGCTAGGAACTCTGGGGATAAGGCGTTCAATCCGGACAGCTTGATTGCGGGACACGCGTTTGTGCAGTGGACGTTCTCTGTGCAAGAATTTGGACTGAGGCTTAAAATTGTCTCCTGCACCTAACTCCACAATTTTAAGCCTCAGTCCAAATTCTTGCACAGAGAACGTCCACTGCACAAACGCGTGTCCCGCAATCAAGCTGTCCGGATTGAACGCCTTATCCCCAGAGTTCCTAGCGGAACTATTCAACCATGGAACTCTGAATATTCGCCTGCCAACACATTTGCATGCAGGTTTCGATCACCACGTCGTGCCGATATGATCCCTTTTGAAAAGAGTTAGGTGCAGGATTGGCTTTTTTTTAGATACTTTTCAAATTTCCTATGCTTTAACATGGTGCTATATAGCATACTTGGCAATATTGTGCAGATATTTTTGCTAAACTCCGCAGTAGGCAGAAAAGTGGGTTACTTTAATATCATCTATATTTAATATTTAGCACTTTTATAATCTAGTCTAATTAGAATATATTCGCATTAAAATATCTGTAACACCGTGTCGGAGAAGTCGGAGAAAGGACAATATATTCGATATTTAGCACCTTTATAATATTATCTAATTAGAATAGATTCGCACATAAATATGTAGCTGACGTCTGAGAACAGACAATATATTGAATATTTAGCACTTTGATAATATCATCTAATTAGAAAAGATTCGCACTTAAATATGTAGCTGGCGTCTGGGAAAGACAATATATTCAATATATAGCACTTTTTATAATCTATACTAAATAGAAGAGATTCGCAGTTAAATATCCACAAGAGTCTTTTCAGAGAAAAGACAATATATTCAATATTTAGCACTTTTATAATGTACTATAATTAGAAGAGATTCGCATTAAAATATATGTAACACCGTGTCGGAGAAAGGACAATATATTCGATATTTAGCACCTTTATAATATTATCTAATTAGAATAGATTCGCACATAAATATGTAGCTGACGTCTGAGAACAGACAATATATTGAATATTTAGCACTTTGATAATATCATATAATTAGAAGAGATTCGCAGTTAAGTATCTATCTGGCGTCTGGGAAAAGACAATATATTCAATATTTAGCACCTTTATAATCTATACTAAATAGAAGAGATTCGCAGTTAAATATCCACAAGACCCTTTTCGGAGAAAAGACAATATATTCGATATTTAGCACTTTTATAATCTACTATAATTAGAAGAGATTCGCATCAAAATATCTGTAACATCGTGTCGGAGAAGGGACAATATATTCAATATTTAGCACCTCTATATTATCATCTAATTAGAATATATTCGCATTTAAATATATAGGTGACGTTTGAGAGCAGACAATATATTGAATATCTAGCACTTTGATAATATCATATAATTAGAAAAGATTCGCAGTTAAGTATCTATCTGGCGTCTGGGAAAAGACAATATATTCAATATTTAGCACCTTTATAATATCATATAATTAGAAAAGATTCGCAGTTAAATATGTAGATGGCGTCTGGGAAAGACAATATATTCAAAATTTAGCACTTTGATAATATCATATAATTAGAAGAGATTCGCAGTTAAATATCCACAAGACCCTTTTCGGAGAAAAGACAATATATCCAATATTTAGCACTTTTATAATCTAATATAATTAGAAGAGATTCGCATCAAAATATCTGTAACACCGTGTCGGAGAAGGGACAATATATTCAATATTTAGCACCTTTATATTATCATCTAATTAGAATATATTCGCATTTAAATATATAGGTGACGTTTGAGAGCAGACAATATATTGAATATTTAGCACTTTGATAATATCATCTAATTAGAAGAGATTCGCAGTTAAGTATCTATCTGGCGTCTGGGAAAAGACAATATATTCAATATTTAGCACCTTTATAATATCATATAATTAGAAAAGATTCGCAGTTAAATATGTAGCTGGCGTCTGGGAAAGACAATATATTCAATATTTAGCACTTTGATAATATCATATAATTAGAAAAGATTCGCAGTTAAATATGTAGCTGGCGTCTGGGAAAAGACAATATGTTCAATATTTAGCACCTTTATAATATCATATAATTAGAAAAGATTCGCACTTAAATATGTAGCTGGCGTCTGGGAAAGACAATATATTCAATATTTAGCTCTTTTATAATCTACTATAAAATGACGTCACTGTGACGTCATCAAGTCGGCCATCTTGGATTTTTTTTTACATTTTGTGGTAGAGCTTGACCCAAGGGTATAGTGTGGAAAGTTTCAGCTCCCTAGCTCAAGGGGTCAGAAAAATGATTAGGGGGGGGGCATTCCGCCCCCTCCCCCCGCCCTAGGCCACGACAGGTCCCCAAAAACCCAGGCCAGATAGGGTTAAACAGTCTATATACCAGCACATGCGCGTTGTTTAACCAGGAAGAACGATAGAATAATCTGTTATTGTCTGAGTGGAGTTGCACAGACCACAAATGAAAATGTACTTGCGACTGTCTTAAAACTTACATAACAGCGCATGCGCGTTGTTTAACCAGGAAGAACGATAGAATAATTCCTGTTATTGTCAGAGGAGTTGCACAGGCCAGCAAATAAGGGGTAGGACTGCCTTAAACCTCCTTAATCACCAGTCCTTGCAATATTGAAAATATGTAGCATTTGTGCTAATTATACAATATATTTTCTTCAAGGAGAGGCAATCGGAAAATTTGGAGCTGCGATTTAGAAGAAATATTCAATATTTATCATGGATGCAATTTAGAAGAAATACTCAATATTTAGCATTTGTGCTAATTATACAATATATTTTCTTTCGGGGAGGCAGTCCGACAATTTGCTTTTGCGAGTTATCATGAATATTGAATATTTCTTCTGGCTGCAATTTAGAAAGAAATATTGAATATTTAGCAATTGTGCTAATTATACAATATATTTCATTTGGGAACAGGCAAGTCAAAGTGCTAACTAGCAGTAATCCTAGAAATTATCTTCAAAGTAGCACACCCCTTTCTAAATATCACTGATTTTAGAAATTATTTGCGAAGTAGCAGATCTGCTAAATAGCATGCGAGACAATAATAACCATTCCTGCACCTTAATGCAATATACTCTATTCCATACCCCAATATTTCAAGCACGTGAAATCAAAGAAATATTATTTGCGGGGAATGTGACTTCCACATCCCTAGCTGGACATGCTAGTGGGGAACCCTCAATCTCACGTTAATTACCATTGGTGAAGTTCACGTCAACAAATGCAAAATTAAGCTTGGCATCCGGCCCTATGTTATTCAGTGATGTACTATTCCCCTACTGACCTCGTTGCCTCGACGGAGGTCTTTGCGCTCATTCAGCGCTTGTTGAAGATACCACTGTATTTGCAATATTGATTGCGATTTCAATGCCGCTTGTTACATTCTCATATAAGCAATCCTATCAGCTGGCTTCATGAGAAAAAATAGAGCAGATATGAGCCATCATCCGAACGCATGGCACGATCATACGTAGAAACTTCTGCTCGTAGCCATGCGGTAACGGGTGCTATCTGAGTGTAATAGGGCGTCTCCCAAATGGTCACATCCGACTGGCCCCGTTACATCCGACATCGGTGCAATCACATTCATACAACGAAGACACACCTCCAGAAAGCGATCGATTGAAATGATCCCATGGTGGGCCTCGAAGTGCCCCCATCACAAAATAAAAAGCATATCATTTTCCTGTGGTCTGCCGCCGATTTTATTTTGTTTTCAAATATGTTAGGCCGTTTGTAATATGATTTTTCTTAAGATAAACAAAGAAGCATGCTCCACTAGAGTGAGAAATAAAATAGCTAATTCGCACAACTTCGTGTTGGTCTCGCGCAGACTCCCCCAGTCTTGCGCCTCGTGAAACTGACATGTCTGCATGTCTGAGAAATATTTGAATATAGATAATTTCATTGGCTCGTTTAAATGGGGCCGACATTTGACCTCATGCTTTGGGAACAACTTTCGAACTGGATTATCTCCCTCTAGATAGATGGCGTCGTGTGAAATACATGCCGAATCACAGCGACAATCTAAGGGTAGTGTTAAGTGAAACGTGAAATGCCCTTAGCAAGCTAAGATGACAATACGGGAAAAACTCCCTGTGTGAGTTTGTAATCAAGCTGCAATTTTTTTTCAATCCAAAACCTGCCAAATGAAATTTTTCTAGAAGTTTACATACTGAAATATCAGCCTCGAAAAAATTGCAATGCTCCGTTGTATAAAACTTGAGATGTGATTGATCAAAATGTGCTTCCTGGCCTGATTTGGTATTTTTGAGGCCTTTACAGTGAGGATTTTCTCTTATAGCAAAAATGTGACACTTCAAACCAAAATAATTTTGTCATACAGTATATTAGGAAGTTTGTTTACTGAAAAGAACCAAGAACGGTTTTGGTTTGAGGTGTCATATTTTGCTATAGGAGAAAAATCCTTCATGAAAATGCCCCAAAATACCAAAATAAGCATCATTTCCCGACAGTGTGCATGGAAAACCGTAAAGATCAAATAGTTTACTCTCACCGAAAAGTCTGGTTTTGTTAGGGATAGAAATCAAAAGTTTGCGCCGTGCGAAGATGTGGGGGTTTTTTCTTTCTTTTTTTTCTTCTTTTTTTTTTCTTTTTTTTTTTTTTCGTTTAAGCCCTGGACATAACCACTGGGCCCAGATGTTAATCTCCGTGAAGTAAACGTCAATCATTGTCAGAGATTGGCTTATTATGGGATCTCGTAGAATATCGGCGAACATTTCGCACGAAGTTTTCGAAGCGTTACGTTAGATGGTATTCCCATGATTTACCATCTTGGTTTACCCAATCCATTAGCGGTCCACTTTGCCATCCATAAGATGGCTTGCGAATCGTGTGTCTCCATTATCGCGGAGCGATATCCGATACTTTGCCCGATTCTGTTCGGCCTTCATCCGGCGGAGAACAGACTCGAGAAATCTGATAAATTACCGGTTTTCATATCACTTCTGAAATAGATATTGCCTGGGCTTACAAAATATATAAGTATGATTTACTTTCGTATCATCCAAGAGGTGTGGTGGATCTGTAATTTTGAGCAAGTAGGACATATCACAGTAGTATAGTCCCGTGAAAAAAGGTAACATTTTGCCGGGGGAGGTAACTCTTGGTGGCGTTGTTTCTCAAGAGACCATAAACTACCTCCAACACAGTAGAGTTCCAATGGGGAGGTAACGCTTGATGCCTGTGATGATTTTTTGACATATTCCGGGTTATCTCCCCTGATTCGAACATTTGCATATTAAATCTATACGGGAAAATGCCTGTATGGGGTATGGATGGTCCGATTCGTCATTCTGCGCATGCGACTCGCATTTTACAGCATGCGACCGTGGTTAATTCACTCACGGGTTACAGAGCAGTGGTTCGATCCATGTTTGCAGATGGCAACGACAACGAGGGGCGACGCCAGATCCTGAAAGAGTTCACAGAAGCGGTCCTCGACAGAGTGGACTCGATGGAGAGGTGTGCTATCACCCACCACTACTGGACTATGACAGCCATCCTTGATGCCCGGGCTATGGACCACGAGCGCTCACGCCGGAACCACAGACGGCTCGTTGGTCTCGCCATGGTCTTTGCCCTATTGACACTGACGCTGTGGTAATGACAGTTCCGTCTTACACCGACAGAAAAGAACGGCTCTTCAGAGTCTTCATATCTTCCGAAAGAGAATCTGGGCCTGATAGAAGTCTGGGGTGGTGGAACATTCGTGAACATCCGGGCACTTTTACATCCGGGAACTTTCACATCCGTATACATCCGGGGACTGTGGAACATTCGGGACTGTAGAACATCCGGGTACTCCTATGTTGGCCTATAAGAGCCAGAATTTTACGGCATTCATCATTTCCAGATCCACAGCCGATATGTTCTCTTGCACAACTTGTTCGAAGCGCTTTCATCGCCTGGACAGTTTACGTTGTCACACACGTGCACGCCACGCAGTACCCACGCATACATGTGCAGATTGTGATATAGTCTTTAAGCATCCCAGTCAATTGAGACGTCACCAAAATGTCATACACGGATCACGCTCGCCACTCTCGAAACCGGATATTTCAGTTTCTATGAGAATGCATCTGAGAATGGAAGAACCCATGGAGGTCGATCCGCCGCCGCGAATTGAAGAGCCGATAGAAATTGATCCCAGTGTTGAATGGGAGAAGTAAGAGCTCCGAGCTTCAGTATCATAGATTGCCCGAAGACGTTTAGGTTACACTGAACGAAGATTAAACTTTCTGAAATGGTGGCTTCTGATTGGTTGATAGGACGCTCACCTCCCCTCTTCTCTTCCCCTCTAACTATAAATACGGAAACAGGCATGTTAGATGTACATTTCTCAAAACCTGTACCAGACCCGATCAAATGGAAAAGCCAGCCAGTTCCATGGCAGACGAGCAATCGTTGAAGATTGACGAACAGGTGCCGGTTCCCGCTCGACTCCCAAAAAGAGTTACCAAAAGATACCCACCCATAACTATGGAAATGATAGATGATTTCTTCAGTATGGGTTACAGCTCAACCAGGGGAGAGCCCGGAGATGTCCGCTACCATCGCCAGCGATGCCTGACCCGCCTTGAAGGTGTACCCTTGGCCGGGTGCGATCTTTGCACGAGGAGTGAGGAGATTTTACAGTGGGCGAAGTGAGAGCTTGTCACCAAAGGCAGTTTTTTCCTTGTATGGAAAAATATGGCCACAGTTATCTCGAAAGAGATACTTCTAACATATGTACAGACAGATGAATGAATGAGTAAGAATCATATTAGGTCACACCGAGCAAAGATGGAACTTTCTGAAACGGCGATTTCTGATTGGACAGCCGCGAATACATCTAACGGACAAGGACGAATATGACAGATTCGGTATAATACATTTTGTTACAAGTTTTTACATGTTACGGTGTGTACGTAGACATCTTACAAGTGCGCACCCGAGTGTACACGACAGCGATGCGCTGGTTGGTGGAGAGAACAACTTAGGAGAGTTCTTGTGGGCTGCGGGCTTACAAAAGTGGCGGTAGGTGTGAATGTTCAGCATTTTCTGATACGCAGCCGACATGTTCTCTTGTTCGACCTGCCTGAAGCCATTTACTCGCCCAGAAGATTTGCGACGGCATGAATCCTCCATCCACAACGGCGCACGGTATACTTGTATAACTTGCGCACGGTCATTTAATCGGGAAGATGCTTTACTGCGCCACGAAAGTTCACTTCACGAGGGCGCGATGGAACAATGTAATGAATGTGGTCAACTCTTCAAACGACCCAGTCAGTTAAGACGTCATCAGCGTTTGATTCATGGTCCGTCACCACGGTATGAGCGACAACGTCCCACTAAAGAGGCACCCAGGAGGGTCAGACCTAGTGAAGATGAGCCCGGGGAGACGAATACCACTGGTGATGCGATCACGGAGAGCCCGCCTATACCCACAGATCAGAAGAGCCTAGATATCCAGCCGGTCCCTAGCATTACTGTTTCGAGTCATACGCCTGACAACAACGAACATTTTCTGGAAGATGCGGTGGCTGTTCCTAGCGATCTGTTACACGAAGACCATCCAGTGAGTGACATCTATCGGCGCCATTGGCCCATGATACGGCACTGTTTCCACCGTCATCGCCCTATTCAAGATATCTACAATTTCCGACTGATCGACCTCGCCCGTTTACGCAGCTACGTGGAAGCCATCTTCAATGACCAAGCTACGTCCTTCAAATTAAATGTGGCGTTTGGCTATGTGCTGCAGCATAAGGAGACAGACCAAGTCCGATACTTTTACCCGAGCAATAACATCCGGGTATTCGACCAACCGTTTACCATCACGGATAGGGCGTCGCTAGAGACGATGCTGGACCAAGTTGACAAATTGGATGTCTTGGAATGGGCCCAACATCAGCGCCCCAACACCAAGTGGATAGTGGAGAGGGTCACCAATGTTACGTTTTTCGTGACCAAGCTGACCGATCAACCCATCGGCTGAATGTATTCACCCATGCACTGATAGATACTCAGAATGCGCGAACAAGTATCTGAGGATATGTTGCCTCAACGGTATCCTGGCCTGCCCGATGACGATTAGAACAAACGGTTCAGAGCGAACATGGCCGAAGATAGGACTTTCTGAAATGACGACTTCTGATTGGACAAGAGCAGCTGAGAATACATCTAACGGGCAAGAACGAGTATGACAGATGCAGTGCCAAATGGCGGCCTCTGATTGGACAAGAGGCTACTTGTATTGTAAACATACCCAACGCGGCTCCCCCAGCGTAGCTATGATGTAACATTGGGGAGAATAAACTATATGAAAAAACTTGTTGTTGTTGTTGTTCTCTCTTCTGTCATCTTTGTTGTTGTTGTTGTTCTCTCTCCAGTCTATATCATGGCGTCAAGGTGTTATGCTAGGGCGTAACGACGGGCATTGACGGGCGTCACTGCATTTCGATGTATTGGTGTCTAGAAAAATGAGAGCTTTTGGGCTAATTCACCAGGGCGTTGAAGCGTTGAGCTTGGCGTTGGCGGGCGTTGCTACAAGATGCCACTTCACACGACGCACTCGGACTAAGTATGGTCCAATTCTACACCAAACTCCTTCCTTCACCGCCCCCAAAACGCCCACTTTGGCTACTACTCGTACTGATGACGTCACCGATGACGTCACAGATGAAGTGGGCATCCTTCATATCGGGGTCTACACCCCGAGAGCTACAAAATGACACCCACACGACGCATTCGGAGCAATAGTGGTCCATCTCTACATCAAATACCTTCCTTCACTGTCCCAAAATGACCACTTTACTTACTACATCCAACTGCGCATGCGCAGATTGATGCGACTTGCAATAAAAAACACGCCATTCTGACTCTACCCCACAAAAGCTTCACTTTGACACCTCCCACAACCCATTTGGACCACTAGTGGTCCATATCGGCCCCAAAAGGTATATTTTCATACTACGGCCTGCCTGCGCATGCGCAGAATGACGATATTCCTACCCACATCTACCCAGCATGATTCCCCACGTGTGCTTCACAGTGATACCTCACTCGACTCCAACGGACCAATAGTGGCCCACGAATGCTTCACAACGATACCTCATAAGACTCCATCGACCCACTAGGGGCTCACCTCGACCCCGAAACGTCTATTTCCATACCCTTTTCTCACAATTCCCTGTCTTCGCATGCGCAGAATGTCGAACACGGACGACACACTAGTCCAGGCGGATGCGCCCTCACGACTGCTTTACATTGATACCTCACTCAACTCCATTGGACCATGAGTGGTCCACCTAGACTCCAAAACGTCTATTTCCATACACTTTGTCTACTGAGCATGCGCGAAATGACGTCAGTTCGACGTCATACTAGTCTAGGCGGATGCCCGCTTACGTATCCTTCACAACGATACCTCAGTCGACCCCATCGGACGACTAGGGGCCCAAATAGACCCCAAAATGTCTATTTCCATACCCTTTTCCCACAATTCCCTGTCTGCGCATGCGCAGAATGTTGACAACGGCCGAGACACTAGTCCAGGTGGATGCTCCTTTACGAATGCTTCACATTGATACCTCACTCGACTCCATAGGACCACTAGGGGCCCAAATAGCCCCCAAAACGTCTATTTCCATATCCTTTTCCCACAATTCCCTGTCTGCGCATGCGCAGAATGTTGACAACGGCCGAGACACTAGTCCAGGTGGATGCTCCTTTACGAATGATTCACATTGATACCTCACCCCCCCCCCCCCATCAGATTCCCCTTCACGACTGCTTCACATTGATACCTCATACGACCCAATCGGACCATCCATACCCTATACAGGCATTTTCCCGTATAGATTTAATATGCAAATGTTCGAATCAAGGGAGATAACCCGGAATATGTCAAAAAATCATCATAGGCATCAAGAGTAACCTTCCCATTGGAACTCTACTGTGTTCGAGGTAGTTTGTGGTCTGTTGAGAAACAACGCCACCTGTGGCCACCAAGAGTTACCTCCCCCGGCAAAATGTTACCTTTTTTCACGGGAATATACTACTCATCACATGACTTGAAAATGGCGAGTTACGTTGGGGTTACGTCGGTAGACTTTAGCTGATTGGCTGACGAAGTCACGTGGTATTGATTTCTGGAAATTCCCTCTTGCAGTTGCCGAAAGTAGGCTGAAAAATGGATACACACGATCCCAGGGTCAGTCTTACCGCGTATAGATGACCGAGATGGTTACAGGTTGTGGTTTACCTAGATTGGGCTCCTTAATGCTAAGTACTGTAAAGTAAAATCATTTGGATTAAAAATGGTGATCAGCGACACGGGTTTTATATTTTTTGGAACATGATGAATCAGGTATTTATGGATGCGAAAATTCTTTAATGGATGACAGTTGAATATAGAATGATGGACTAGACGATTGTTCACCAAAGGCTGGTCTGCCAGTTTGGTTAAGAAAAATATGGGTGTTGTTTCTGGGCTCATGCCAACCTGATCCAAAGTATCTATCTGGACCACAATCGGCTCCAATGGCTTGGGTAGCAGTGGGTGTCTTCTTCGATGTTGTTGTTGTGATTATATATATGTATTTGTTTTCAAGAATATAATTATTTCCCACCTTTTCATACACCATAATGACAGTGGATGTCATAAAAATGCTTTCTGTGCGACCTACATCGATCTACATACCCCTCCTCTACTAGATCTGCATCTACAAATCCCTCCTCTACTAGATCTGCATCCACATACCCCTCCTCTACTAGATCTGCATCTACATACCCCTCCTCTACTAGATCTGCATCTACATACCCCTCCTCTACTAGATCTGCATATAAGATGAAAGGTGTGAAAAGGTGGGAACTAATTATATTCTTGAAAAAAATTTGTATATAATCACAACAACAACATCGACGAAGACACCCACTACTACCCAAGCCACTGTGACACACGGTAGGCCTAATGGTGAAGGGGCGGTGGAAGACGTGGATGCTGGCGTTCGGGCAGTAATACCGCAGTTGCGCTGGCTCTTTTTGACGGAGGGTATACCTGAAGCGAAATTCAGTCGAAAGACCGTGACATCATCTTCGAAGATGGTTTTCATATAGTTCTGTAAACGGGAGAGGCTGTCCAGGCGGAAACTGTGGATGTCTAGCAGCGGACGATGACAACAAAAGGAACGATGGCGCACGTACATGCCACTCACTGGATGGGCTTCGAGCATTAAGGCTTCACTGGGTCCGTCCACTGGAACTGGATCGTCCACGAAATACACAGTGTCGTTAGCGGGTTGGTGTGTCTGGTTGAATGGCAGATGGCTCCCCAAACCGTGGGGTGGGTGATCCCTGTACGATCGAGCTCCCCCAAATGCGGCACATGGTGTTTAAAGCGATGTTCAAAATCTCCACATTGTTATCCGGATCCCTCATAGAATAACCGTTCGTGGCGGTGAGTTATCCAGGCGATTATACGGCTTCCCACAGATCGTACAGCCATACAGTACGGTGGCAGACTCGCGGCGGAGTAAGTCATGCAAACGCGTGAAGGACTTCGAGCAAGTCGTACAAATGAACATCATGGCGGTTGACAGAATATCTGCCATACTGGGCCAGCACGGTCGTTTTGCAGGGCTAGCTGGAAAACAACTTAGTCAAACCGGTTCAAACCCGTTCAAATGTTTACTCCTGGGAATTTCCCTTGCCGGCGTTGGCATAGCAATTGTCAGATCCGAGATTCAATATTCAGCCGTTGTCCATAATAGAATTTCCGCGTCAATAATCTAAAGACATATTTTGTATGACAGCACCAATTCTGAATATGTATGAAATAAAAACACGACGTAAACTGTCCAGGCGATGAAATGGCTTCGAACATCGTGGTAGAATGTCTGCTGAAACGAGCCAGCACACGTTCGTTTACAGCACTAGCCACCAATCTATTCAGGACAACCGATTCAGGCCAGTTTGAAGTGTTTATGCCATAACCTTCCCCCTTACTAGCACTCTAGGACACCCGGTTCAACCCGGAGAACCCAGGGTAATTTTCGACACACTGCCTGATCAAGACCCTACACTAGTATCAATACGATCAGCGGGACCAGGTTATCCGACAGGTGCATGCCAGCGTGGGCTCCAGTCCTGACTCCATGCATGTTGTACCAATCAATTACAACACATATAAGGGAAGTGGGAAGAGGTGCCGACATACTGGCAGAGCCACGTGACTTCACAGTATAGTCTTCCGGTTAACCTATTTTAAAGCACATACCAAGAATCTAACGATTCGTGATATGTGTTGTATCTCAGGTACGCTTTTATTGTACCTGTTCATGTGACAACTTGGATGATATGACCACACGGCCCCTAGCACCGGCATAATCGGTATTAGATACAAATCTAGAGAGCTATGATGGAAATGCTCTGACAACTCATATATTGGTAATTGGTGAGCTGTTTCGCTGTGACAACTCGTACACTGGGGAATTACAATATAATACATAATATACGAAATTGGGTAAGATATTATTTTGAATTCAACAACAACAACAACGTGAGAACAACCACTGGAGAACTTAAAAACAGAATGGGGCTTTTTCATTAGAACGGTCTTCGATAAAGTCATACACCAGCACATCCCGGTCTTCAGACTGCGGGGACTTAAATATCTGGACGATAGTGGATTGAGGTAAAACGGGCAGTACTGTCTCTGCACATGCCACTACTCAGGCCTTACAACGCTTGACTGTTCCAACACCACGTCTATGTGCCTTCATCCATAAAGACCGTCAGGTACTCTCTGGTCTCTTCTGCCAAGAAGACGAACCAGAACAACGTGTGCCCGTGACAGTAGGCGTCCCGATCGATGGGGTTCCCTTCGTCCTGGTCGATTTGACCAGTTTCCACAAAGAGGTTCTTGTAATTCCTGATGTAATTACGCAGTCTAAAATCCGGTTGGCGGGGTCGTGCTGGAACCTGCTGTTCGTTCTCGTGCAAAATTGATGTTGAAATGCTTGAGGTAGAAGAGGTTGTCCGCATAGTACCCATTCAAACGGGTATTCCCCACGCGGGCTACGGTCAGACGCTTTATCAGATCTCCAGAACTAAAATTTTCTGGTTAGTGACTAAATTCTGAGCCGGAACGGACAGAACTTTGGTGGCACACGTCGGGTGGAATGTTGGACTGTTGTTTTCTTCTTTCTCCAAGGCTGCGATATAGTTCCAACTGCACGGATGGATTCGGTTTCACTATGCGGACGTACAAGACTGCTTCTTAGATGGCGATTCCATAGTCAGGTCCTCCGGTACCCAGTAAAGCAAAGTCCGGTGACACCCGCGTCAGTCGGAGTGTGATGGGCACCCAGTTCTATAGGTAACGGCCTTACATGAACAGGTCCGCACGTAGACGTCCCCTGAGATCCGCCGATCGACTATGGGCTGTGAAACACCTTTGTCTTCGCGGTCGTATGTCGACAACGTTTCGATGTTCACGAGCTTTTCGCTGAGAATCACATCCACCCGCTCGAACAGGGAGTGCAGCCAGGGATTGACTGAACCCACCAGGGCAATGTCCTCGAGACTGGTGCCATCACCATTGATGATCTTGGCTTTCACGTACAAGTAGATTTGGGCTAAATCCACGTTCGCCGTATCAGATTTGGGGATGACCAATATGATGAGGCTCTGTGATGTCGTAGAGGGAAATATGTTCCACTCATTGCCCCTCTTCGGCACTGGTCTAGGACGTCGGTACGGTCCACAATTAAAATTCGCTGTTGGTGGAAGGGCATGACTCTGGATAGATGTAGGACAAATTTAACACAGATATCTCGGATCTTGGAAGTTCGGCGGGTAGGTCGGTCGGCTGGTGGGAGGTCTCGTAGACCACGATACCTCCCTCTTCTTTGGCTCGGCGATGGAGATACTGCTGAACGCTTCGCACAGGGCTTGCTCACCACTTCGGACAGCTTGTTTCCCGACCGTTTTCACTGCGCGTCACCAAGCTTTTGTCAATGCTTTGAGCACGTTCCCCCAAACCGCTGCCCCGTAGAATATGTGTGCCGCTAAAGACAACAGGCTACTTCAGCTTGCTTGGTATCATAGCCCACCTTGCCGTGTGTATCACATTGGAAAGGTATCACATTCATCATGTAAAGTTCAGTGATGTGGCCTAGCGAAAATGATTTGTTCGTACTAACTGTTCCTCGTTCGAATGCGATCGGTCGCCCGGTGTCGTCCCTTATATAGATTTTCTTGTGTGGATGTTGATCTGCCGGACTGGTAGATACAGTACGTGACTTGATATTCTTTAATGGACGACGGCTGAATTATGAATGACGTACCAGACGATTGTAATTGATCTTCGTATTACCCTTTCACCTGGCATACCGATAGCAGGGCTACCGTGCGAAACGTGCGAAACGTGCGAAACTGAGGCTGACGAAGGTTGACTTCGCAGCCCGTCTCGCCATATAGCTCAACCGAGTCACCCATCCGCATATGTCATTTTGAAGGAATGATACTACCCAGAAGCTTGATACTATCAATAATGGTTACCAAAAGGGTAGGATAATCCAGACCCGGGAGCTACGCTGTATTAAAATTTTCAAGGGAGACCAATAATCCGAAACTATGGACTACTTCCTCGGTGATAACCTGGTAACGGTGGATTCGGGCGAAGCTGTGCTGGCTGTACGAGTTGTTCTGGCTGTTTGACTGACGTTGAGGTTGGTCCAGGTGAGGGGGTCTTGTATTGCCCCATTAAAGTGATGTACCATTAAAGGGCCTGTTGTACTGTTGTACTTTCTGACTATCGATTGAATCTCGACGTTATAAAACCTGACTCATGTTCGCATCCAGCGTGTTAGCGTTTCCTCCATCGAGCATGAAGATTGTAGAGAATGTAGCACAAGCGTGGATCTACAAGGGCCACTTTTGTTCATATGCCCCATCATCGTCCGAAGGGTCCACTCAACAGGGGTCCAGGCACGGAGGCAGCCAAAGGTACTATGATAGACCCGGAAAACCTCAACTCTTGTATGTACCAGGTACGGAAATCTTTTGCCTGACCTTGACCAACTCTGCCTTCTGATCTGGAGTCAGTGGAACATTGCCTTTTAAGATATTGATTCCAATCTCATATAGACAGCACACGGGGGCGGGGTTTGCTCCATGGACAATGGTCACAGGCGAGAGCAACAAAAAACCCATTGCGTATCAACCATAGGCACGTTCCCATTCAATTAAATTTCATAGCATAATTTTTCTAAACTGATCCAAGAGAAGGGAGAAAACAGACAGGATATACAAATCATTTACTCAATTCAAAAGGATTGAAGGAAGCCTGATTACTATTATCGCAGTGACAACACCATGGTGTCGCCATGAATACTATAATATATCGCAGTGACAACACCATGGTGTCGCCATGAATGTGGCTCGCATGACTGACAATGCCCCAAACTATCAACTGAGCAATCAAAATCATGTATTGGACAACCAAAATGTAGGCAATATATATCTGTATTATTTAGCCGACCAGTTGACAGCCGACAAACTGTTAAAAAAATGTATATATATATATATCTTGAAACAGAAAAAACGGGTTTCCCTTTTATCAGGATGGGAAAAACGTTAGCAAAAGACAAAGTCACATTGACCCGCGAACAATCTGAGCATTTACTATTGTATTCCAACGCACGATTGCATTCCAACTACAGATTTCTCATAAAGGTCGGCAAAATCTTCAATCCCAATCCAAAGACCCATCAATACTAACACATAGCAGAAATCTCACACAAAAGTCAATCTCAGAAACAATACAATTCAAACGTACAGAAACACATAGACAACACCACACAGTAACACCTGGAGTGACAATGGACAAAAACTTCCATAAAAATTTGATTCTCCCCGATATACAAGCTCTATATGATAACCCAGTAAAAATATTTGAAAATTGTATAACCCTGCCAGGCTCAAATTAGTCAATATCACTGAGTCAATTTATCCGGTTGTTACCAATCTATTGACCACGAATGGCCAAAATGCCACTACTAAGAACACTTCGCGTTTATCACAGGACAATAATGCTGTATACACGACGACACCAAATGCAATAAATGAATAGAGTAAATCCACTATTCCCAAGAACTGTTGACTAGTTCAACTGGCTAAATACCAGGAATATATTTAATAACACGGACCGAATTGAGCATATCGAGTCTCTCAAAGAGGCGAAACGATTAATTGCCACATTACACAGATCTATATATGCTGTCAACAGTGCCAAATTATACCGCATGGCCTTACTAATAGCATAGCGCGCCTATCAGAGGGTAACAATACCAGTACTGTATATACAGCGACACCAAGTTTATTGAATGCATACGACCGATACACTGTTTACAAGAAATGTTAGCGAGCTCAGCCGGCTATATACTAGAAAAAATATTTGATAGCATGGGCTGAACTGAACACACGACAAGTTTCATAACGAAAGAGGGGGAAACGCCTAACCGACCTCTACATGTATATCGCACAGACCAGTGTGATCATATTGTCAAATTTCACTATCGCGTAGCTAGCCTATCGGCCGAGACAAAAAAGCCTGTCTAACACAATCAACAGCCTGCCAGCCGTGAAAGGATTTATACAGAATTATCGCGACCAGAATAGCCCAATATCAGGATGACCGACTCCCGGTAAAACAATTCTACACACACTCAACCTGTGCAAAGCCGGCCAAGAAAACAGGGAAGGTGGGGACCGCGAAGAGAGAGGACAAATGGCCGACTTCCACCCCGCGTTTGTTTACCGAGATTTTTCGCAGTCTGGTTTAAAGGCGTAAATTGGTCCTCAACCGTTACAAAATTAATTTTATAATCTGACGCCAGATGTCGTAGAGATGTGTGCCTAGGCTAGCAACACCTACTGCGATATAGAGCTAAAACATCCCCCATTAAAATCTTCCCATCCGACCACCCGAAATCACGTCCTAACTCTATCAGTCTCAATCCCTATCTGACGATCTCAGAGCATGCACCGGAGATTTCCGAAGTTCTAGCCTCGGGCCAAAACCGGTTTAGAGCAGTTACCTCGGAAGTAACCCGGATGAGGCAATCGACTGGCATGTACGATTTATTTCACTATACCAGGGATTAACATTAACGAGCGTATATAGCTATCTCTACAACATTACGTTGAGTAGATTTACATCAAGCTCTTGTACGCTTGCTCTGGTCCAATGCCAACCTGCCATTTGAGAAACTGTCCTGGCCGTATCGGGTCTCTCCGGGACAATTTTGGTTCCGCAGTCGGACATAGTCAAGGGTGGCTGGTTTCGGGTCGATCAGTATATAACCGTGCTGGGAAGGTCATCGCATCTTCAGAGGCTTCAAACTGGACGACCCTGTGGTGTATTTCCCTTGGCAGATGAGTGTTGACTTCGGTAAAGAGCTAGGTCACTCTAGCATCGGGTTCCACCATGATTACAAGCGTCTGGTCCGTCATTCATAATTCAGCCGTCGTCCATTAGAGAATATCCGCGTCCATAATCCAAAGACCTATTCCATATTCCATATAACAGTATTAGCACCAAATTCAAAAAGACAACATAGTATACATAAACATAGGCTTGTTTCCTGCAAGAGAGAAGCGGTCAACAGTTTTCAATGATGCCGGCAAGACATCATGATGTTCCAAAAATATCAAATCCGTATCGCTGATCAGTATTCTTAATCCATAATATTCGTTGTAAATTCGTCATCTAAAGATCATCGATCATCGATCATCGAGATCATCGAGATCATCGACGACGACCAAGGTGTTCGCTTGCACTTCGGCCAAGCACCGTTGAACATCGTCGCATAAGACGCCTGGCATTATCCGTAACACCACAGAAAGTGGAGAAAGGGCATTTCTGTGACCGTTTTGGGGATGGACCACCCTTGTTGCAAATGGGGCGTGGGTGGTCTCCTATTGAAGCTCTTCTCCGGTAGAGCCAGATTTGGGTTGAAACGCGCATGCGCACTGGTGGAGTAGTAGAGAAAAGGCAATTTAGGAGGTGCTATGCCCAACGCACTTCAAGGTTGTATGCATAGCAATACACGCAGCGTGGGAAAAGCAATCCCCACGCAACATCTAAACTCCTATCTCAACGTCTTATCACCCGAATCAACGCCTTAACGCCAGGGTGCAGACAGATGAGCGACAGAAAGATCAACACGTTCACAAGTTTTCATATAGTTTATTCTCCCCAATGTTACATCATACTCACGCTGGGAAAGCCGCGGTGGGTATGGTTACAATTCAAGTATGCTCTTGTCCATTCAGAAGCCGCCATATGATGTTGCATCTGCCATAGTCGTCCTTGCCCGTTAGATTTATTCTCGGCTGCTCTTGTCCAATCAGTAGCCGTCATTGGTGTTTTGTTAACCTTCGGCTATGTTCGCTCTTGTCCGTTGGACCTATCCCTAATCGTCGTCGGGCAGGCCAGGATACTGTAACGGAAACATGTCATGGAATAGCTGTCTGCACATTTTGATAGCATTTTGCAGGGCCTCGATGGACGGTAGTTCCATATCCTCTTCCAGGTGACGTTTTACCTTCATGATTGACCCATGCGTGGGGTCGCCTTTCATGAGGAGTGATTTTATCAACTCGGGAATAATGTGTACGTCCATCTTCTATATTTTCCGTTGTTTTCTTGGTTACCATGAAAACAAGGCTGAATCGGTCACCATCACCGGTCACTCCAACATCACTTGTCATGATCAGTATGTATTGGTCTATCCATTAAAATAGGTTTTGTTTTGTTTTACTCTGTGGAGGGGTACATCATACCTCTAAGCCTCTTTGTTTTTCGGCTACGGCAGGTATTGTCATTCCCATTCGACCATCTTTCCACGATTTGCTGCGGACTACGAATCCTGCTTTTTTTTCGTTTTTGAGAGACAAAGAATCTTTTCTAAAAAGGATTTGCGCGAAATAAGGAGATGCGATCGCACACCGCGCACGCTCTCTGGCTACGCCGGCTGATTTATTGTGTTGTTCTGAATTTTCCAGGATTGACTGAGTAGGCCTACACCCATCGCGGTGCGATCCTGGAGCGTACAAATACATCATACATCCCTCCATACATAACTGCCCAATGCTCATTGACTGAAAGTTGCTGAGCAGTTTTCAAATTGCGTAAAGTGTGCTGCGCGAAATGGGTGAGGTCTGCCTTTGGTTCTAACCCTTCGTAGTCACTTGACACGAGGTGTTGTGTGTGAAAGTGGTGAGTGGGGTGATATAAATTAAAAAACATTAGGAACTGGAGGCATGGCGGATCAACTGAGAAAACAACTGTAGGGCCTACCAATTAATTTAACTCAGGAGTTCAAATTCCTCAGGTCTTGGGGCACATGTACCTTATATTGTGGCCTTTAACAAACATATATGACCTCATTCTCTCTTCGCCATGTACACTACCTGTTCTTTACTTGAGTGACCTTTGGGGGCACGAGCACATAACATGCTATCATACCTCTTGTTCAGCCAGTGTGAAGACCGGAGACTTATGCCTGACAGTATGCAATTTGTACATATTTATACACAACCCTATACTTACTACCAACATACATACATAAACCTACATACACGTACATAGGCCTACATGTGCCCAAAATGTAGTAGAAGATGAAGTATGGTACACTTCTTGCTATATTGTCCTCGACATGACGCAGAGATTTGATAAACCAAACTATGCACAGTAACCGACTCCCAGCCCATCCGGAAATTATAAAAATTAAATCTATATTAAATACCCACATAGACAAATGCTTCAAAAACAGCAAGACTGGTACAACAAATGTACCAGTCAAGGCTCAGCCTTAACCCTCCATCAAAAAACCGGCTGGACACTTCTTTACTGGTGTTTGTACATCAACACACCGGCAACTCCATGTTCTTTTCTAGGATTTTTTCTAGAATTACTACTAACCCACACTGTTGGTTAAATCCATACTAACTAATAATTACTACGTTGCTATAGTATCATAGTAATTATATTGTTTGCTATACTTGTACCATTTTACGAGTCGTGCAATTACTAGTAACATATTGTATTGTATTGTATTGTATTGTACCGGTAATACCGGAGCCGGATTGACCCAGTGCAAATCATCCACGTACAAAACTGTACATGACTCTGATGGTTTCTTAAATAAAAGTATTGAAAAGGGTGCATAATTTGGAAACTAGCTGTCATTACAAAGGAGGCGAAATTTATTTACAGGAATTATTTTTAAAATACGCCCGTCGTGAGAAGGGGTCGTACATGTGTTAGCGAGTTTTGTCCGTCTGTCCGTCCATCCATCTACCCCTGTCCTGCGATATCTCCAGTTTCAGATCATGGATTGGTACAAACTTTGACTATACCGGTACCTTACCCAGGGAGCAAAGAGGGACCCTCCATTTCAAATTGTAATGTTCAGGATATAAGTTCTGTTCAGAGGCCTATTCCAGGTCATGGTAAGAATAGGCCTCAGTCCCTCAGAGAGCTTGTCATAATAGCTTGGATAGGATCCTGGTTTCCGGGTGTGAAAAGGAATAGGAACCAAACATCGTGATATGAGTGAAATAGTGTTGAAAGCAACGTTAATCATATTTAACTAACTAACTCACTCACTCACTCACTCACTCAGAAATGTGGTCGGATTGTGATGGCGAAAAAGAAGCCTATCGATTTTTACCCCTCGGCCAATTTTGGTCGAAAGAGTGTTGTCTGCTTGGTCCGTCCGTCTGTCCGTCCATCTTGCTTGTTAACACATTATTTCTTGAAGAATTATAACCAGGCTTTCTAATTTCATATAACACATGCAACTGCCGATGGGCCAGAAGCCTAGCGAGGATGACTGACATTGCAATAATAATAATAGGTCAAATTCCAGTATTGGTGATGGCATTTGAAAAAGTTCAAATGCGGCCGTGATGTCATAAGGCTATAAAATGTTCACGACCTGGGCGCTCTGAACACTAAATTCAATTGAACTAAGTAAGATCCTACAAAGCGACATTCGATTGGGGTGCATTGATATAGGAGATTAATTTAGTAACTCTATCTGGCCTGGTCTCTCCGGGCCTGCGCGGGTGTGTGTTGGGGGTGGGGGGTTCGCACCCCCCTCGAATTATTTGTCTTACCCCTTGAGCTAGAATGATGAACATAGTGACATCATTTTCAAAAATATCATTTTTTGCTCGATTTTTCGGTCAGATTTTTGTGATCTGATGTGAAATAAAATAGTTTTTGTTCACTTTTCCTCACGGAAAAGCAATAATTTAGAAAGAGAAACTCATGAAAACGTCATTTTTCTGTTACCCAATATGGCCGCCATTTTAAATTTACTCATGATCCTCTGCTCGGGGGGTTATGCAAATAGGCTCAAAATGACCTCATTGTGATAAACTACGAAGTCGCGGTGTGCCATATCTCAAAGGATATGTGACGTTTGCATACGAAAAACTCCTTTCTGTGAGATGGTAATAAATCAGATTTTTTTTCCACTCCAAAACCTGCCATATAAGATTTTTCTTGAAGTTTACATACTGAAATATCCCCTTCGAAAAAACTGAGATGTTCAGTTGCATATAAATGGAGATATGATTGATCAAAATGTGCTCCCGGGCTTATTTTGGTACTTTGAGGCATTCTCATGAAGAGTTTTCTCCTGTAGCAAAAATATGACACCTCAAACCAAAACCATTCGTGGTTCTTTCCAATAAACAAACTTTCTTATATATTGTGTGACAGAATTATTTTGGATTGAGGTGTCACATTTTTGCTATAAGAGAAAATGCTCACTGTAAATGCCTAAAAAATACCAAATCAGGCAGAGGAGCACATTTTGAGCAATCATATCTCCATTTTTATACGACGGAGCATCGCAATTTTTTCGAGGCTGATGTTTCAGTATGTAAACTTCTAGAAAAATCTGATTTGGCAGGTTTTGGATTGAAACAAGTCATAATGATCACCCCGCCCCAGGTCTGGTAAGTAGTATAGAAAGGACTGATTTATTATTAATTCTGTGGGTGTGAGGGAAAATGATGTGAGGTGAAGGGATGACGCCACGTCCGGGTCAAAGGTCACCACAGATACTATTTATTTTTTATAGATTGTCTTTGGCTAGGGTCAGAGAATTATCGCCTCAAAAAACGCTTGACGACCGCGACCACGAAGCCGCGTTGATAACATTGTCTCGATACAAAATTATGTAAAAATCATCCGACCGTTTTATTGTGCTTACCTCACACCAATGGATTACTGAATAATTCCCCTACGCGATCAGATCCCTTCTCACAAGTTCTGTCGTTTTCTTAACTAATACGGCCGCTTTTCTTTCACTTTTGCATCGACTGACCTATTTTCGACAAAATACAAGTCTCGCCCGGCCCCGATATCTTGACGTGACATCTGCAAGCTTCACTGGCTTCCCACAGTGGAAAGACCAAGTATGACACACGTGGTAATTTTAACTCAAAGGTCATGGCCGAGCGAGATTTGTTTATGAGGGAAGTAGGTCACTCAGATAAAGATATTGAAAAAGCGAAAGACAAGCGACCATATATTATTCAGTAATCCATTGGTGTGAGGTAAGCACAATAAAACGGTCGGATTATAGAATTTTATTATCGAGACAATGGTACCAGCGCGGCGTTTTTTTAGGCGATAATGCCCATTTTCGCTACTACTCTTCGGCGGCTAATGCGCGGCATGACGTCACTGCCCATCCAACCACCTCAAGCGTTCTCTACAAGCCGAGTCCTTCAAGATGAGACACTCCATGATCCATTATGACCCATACTAGTTTACTTAGACGGATTTGACGCAAGTGTTCCCAGCTTTAGGTGTAAAGTTCGTTTTCCGGATTATATATTTTCTGGGCAAATCCTACTTTTGACTCATTTGACGGCGTGTCCAGTCCGTTTTTTCCATGAAAATCCTAATTTTACATCCACCCCAACAAGTCACGTGACCTAACCGCCTATCACCTGACACACCGCGACGAGTGCTTCATTACGACACCCTCTCCAATCACGTAGGCCCACTATTGACCCAGCTCGACCCATTTGATGGCATGTACAGTCCGTTTTCCGTATTTTCTCCGTGCAAATCCTAAGTTTACATCTACCCCAGCCAGTCACGTGACCTAACCGTCTATCACCTGACCGATCCCGACGAGTGCCTCAGTATGGCACCCTCCCCAATCACGTAGGCCCACTATTGACCCAGCTCGACCCATTTGACAGCTTGTACAGTCCGTTTTCCGTATTTTCCCCGTGAAAATCCTAATTTTACCTCCACCCCACCCAGTCACGTGACCTAACCGTCTATCACCTGACCCACCCCGACGAGTGCTTCAATATGGCATCCTCCCCAATCCCGTAGGCCCACTATTGGCCCAGCTCGACCCATTTGACGGCCTGTACAGTCAGTTTTTCCGCCTTTTTTCCCGGAAAATCCTAGGTTTACAGCCACCCCAGTCCGTCACGTGAACTCCTCTCTATGCACCGTGTTGCCCTGGCAAGCGCGTCACCGATCATGACCTTTGCCCCGATCGCGACCTTTGACCTGGGCGTCACGTCATCCCTCCACCCGACCTCATTTTCCTCCACACCCGCAGAAATAATAAATTGGTTCCTTCTATACTACTCTGGTAGGGTTAAGATTGGCCTTGTGCATCTGAAAACCCTTGAGTCTTGTTGTCCTCAGACTGGCTATTGCATGCATTGTAACGTGATCATTACATGAAGTATGGACCAAATATTAAATTTGACCAATGAGTAACAAGCGTCAAGTGGTCAAGTTAACAAATCGGAAGTGGTTGTGTGAGTCGAGGCGGTCGGGGACTTCACGAGTCTTATCTCGGATTTCATTCAGAAGGCCTACCAGTTCTGTATCCTGGTCAAATGCAAGCGATTTGACGGTGGATTTGGTGACTCGTATTTCGGGTGATTTGCTATCTTCCGCGTACATATCCCGCCAAATAGAAAGAGGGATACAGCTCGGCACCAAGTTTGTAAAATCTCGGAGAATTGGTGAAAAGAACCAGGAAGTCGTAGTCACGATTTAAGGCTAAATATTGTTGTATCGTGTTACTTACATATTGTTTATAGTAAACATATGAATAAGAATTATGGCAAGCTTGCGATTTTATATATAATTATAGGCATCCTATAAACATCAGCCTGTAAATATGTATTATTTACAGGCAATCTATTTGTGATCAGGAGGATTCAGTACAACGTGTCGTCAAGATGGGATATATATCCCTTCATGGCCAGATCCGTCCATTCTTCCCCTGTTATGACCGCTTATATTTCGCTTCACTTCAAACAGAAAACTGGGTTGGCTGCGGATTCATTAACAAAAATGAAAGCGAAGCCCTCTTAACTGGCGAAGAATGCAAGGGCGGGAAGGTGGGGGGGCATGAAACCTGCAATTTTTTTAGATGAATGAGCGAACCCTGGGATTCCCCGTAGAAATGATGTCTTAAAACGATATCTAAAAGAAATGAATGTGGATTATGTAACTAGAGTACCGGTATCTATAGGCGTAGATAACAGACGATCATCTATTCATATGGGTTATGGGCGTACTATTAAAGTTGGAGTTTCAATATGTATCTAAATCAGACATTCTCGCCGCGAGCGCACCACATGTCGTGGTGAGTATAGGCCTGTTTTGTATATGTGTTAAATGGAGTCGGGCAAAAGTGATATTTTCCGATATCGATGCGTGATTATGCGAAACAAAAGTGAAAATAGAACCTTAAATCTACATAAATCATGTTCAGATTTATTTCCGGGAAAACGCGTAGAACGCATCTCCGGCGACCTAGGACCCCGGAACTTCCGGGGCCTAGGCGGACCCTGGACCCTCACCTTGGGCTGTGAGGATTCGCTAAAATTAGCTATGTGTAAATGAATCATATCGGTAAGCCTATTGGTTTATAATGTTCCATGACGTAAATGGTCATCGTTTTGTATCTGGTAAATTTAACTAAAAAGTCAAATGGATTCATGCATGAGGTGTGATTTTTTTCTCAATATCGATGCGTGCTATATAAATGCGAAACAAACGTGAAAATAGAAACATGAATCTGCGTACATTTTGTTCAGATATATTTCCGGAAAAACGCTTAGAAAGCGTCTCCGGCGATCTAGGACCCCGGAGTTTCCGGGGCTTAGGCGGCCCCTGGACCCTCGCCTGTTGGGCTGTGAGGAATCGCTTATTTTAACTTTGTGTAAATGAATAGTATCGATATGATATTGGTTTATATAATGTTTCATGACGTAAAAGGTCATTGTTTTGTATGTGTTAAATATAATTAGAAAGTTAAATGGATTCAGGGATGAGGTGTGATTTTTTTCAATATCACGTAACATAATACAGAACACATGCACGGACGTAAATGGTCATCGTTTTATATCTGTTAAATTTAACTAGAAAGTCAAATGGATTCATGCATAAGGTGTGATTTTTTCAATATCACGTAACATAATACAGAACACATGCACGGACGTACATGCACCCAACAATGCTACATAGCAAAGGAGGTGTTCGCTTTAGATGGATTTTTTCCCCTTCAACGTCGCTCTCTGCTGCTCTATTGTCTCGCTCCGAGTCGGCCAGTATATTGTGACGTAATGCTCAGGTATTCTGTCAGCCCGGTGAGGCCAGTCTAATGGGAATGTCTGGTTCGTATTCTCATACAGTTACCATATATATTTTCATGAACGACCCAACTATTTACGAACAATAATCGCCTGCGCGGCTCAGGATTGAAATTTCACAGGCATGGTCACAAAACCCGATCAACCCTTCCTCAAACCTAGATAACTCATAATCTTTCCGCAGCTCTCAGACGAAAAACTCTTATGTAGAAGCTATATATATATGTGTGTAACAATTATTTTTTTCTCTACTAGATCGTCACAATATTCAACTACTGGACAAGTGAAGTTACATGTGTGCAAATCTATTCACGAATTCTAATAACATAAACGATTATTTGCGTTAGCGGTTCGCTGTCGTTACTTCACGTCACTATTGCACTTCAAAGTCCAAAATTAACATGGGGAAGAAAACAGAAAAATGAAAACATTTTTTTTTTATTTGGAGTTTCGAACCCAAAAGTTGGCGTCCACTTAATTTTTGTAGTCCGACACTCTAACCATGCGGCCATACAGCTGTTACAATTTTCATCTGGAGGAATCATGTGAGGGATGGCGGTGAACTACACCCTTTCGGAGCAGTCCAAGAGTTTTGACATATTTCTATATTATGAAAATATGACACCTTTAACCAAAACGATTTTTCAGTAACATTTAGGATCAAACCCACCGAATTTGGATATCTAAGACTCGTTTTGGTTAAAGGTGTCATATTTTACATATGAAGAAAATTCCCTCCAAGAATATCACCAAAAATTGCAAAAACACACAAATACCTATTTTCTAATACTCGTAATATTTTTTGACAAATCTCTCTCTCAAGCTAATAACTTTTGAAGTAAACACGAGGAAATTATATTTTTGGTTTATTAACGCAACACACTGAGGAAAAGTCAAACCGAACACCTCCTTTGAAATCTCTAGCTACAACGGTTAGGCTTCTATCGCGTTCACATCGGCATATGGACATTTTGCGTGACGTTGCTATGGAAACCACAAAAATCATCGACATATACCCAAATTTAATAGGCTTGAGGTGACCATTCAACAATCCTGCATGCCAAATTTGAAGTCCTTATCTGGAACTGTTTGGCTTTTATCGCGTTCATATCGCCATATGGACATTCTGCGTGACGTTGCCATGGAAACCACAAAAATCATTGTAATGTGCCCAAATTGAAAAGGCTTGTGGTTGACCACCCAACAATCCTGCATGCCAAATTTGAAGTCCCTAGCTGAAACGGTTTACCTTCTATCACGTTCACAGCGTCATATGGACATTTTGCGTGATGTTGCCATGGAAACCACAAAAATCACAATGTGCTAAAATTCTATAGGCTTGTGGTTGACCACACAACAATCCTGTGCACCAAATTTGAAGTCTCTAGAGGCAACGATTTGGCTTCTAGACCGGTCACAAGAATTGTTGACGACTGACGACCGGACGACCGACCGGACGAACGTACATGCCGACGACAGAACCCCGCAGCCTAATAGGCTGAGGGGTAAACAGACACATACACGCTTTGTATGTTGACATATATTTCAGAAAAAATATACATTGTAGATACACTTGGCAATACTTTGGTAGTTTAAGGTATCACAGTTTACAAACTCATGCCATATGCACACTTCACGGTATTATTTCCCTGTAATCCACACCTTGTCCAACCAATGTGGATATATATGAACTCGGTATTGATTTGGATGTTTATAATAACTTGATACTGTATTTTATTACCTGAAATATTTTTCAAACAATGCAACATAGTCTTATATATTTTACGGTAATTTATATTAGTCTCAATTATTAGTCCCATAGTAGAATAGCTAGCTTTTATATAGTTTACGATAATTCAATTCAAGGCCAACCACGTATAGGAAACCACAATGTGGATGACGACTATTTACTGAATGCGTGATCTGATGCCCGTTTTTCTACATACGCCTTAGCATGTGCCCCACTCCAATTTTAGCAGTAATTTTATATCGCATAAACTTATAACACAGGAAAACACAATCGCCAGAAGTGACGTCAACACCAGAAGCGATATCGCCGGAAGAGACTTCATCACCGAAAGTGACGTGATGGCACATGGTGGCGCCACAGGGACCTTACAACTTGTAGGCAAACGGGTGCACTAGGGTCTAGGTGGCGCAACCATGATCATTCCGCTGATGACGTCACGTCCGGTGAAGATGGGTACAGAGAGAACGAGTGGCTAGAATCCGAGCCCACTGATGCAGATCAGGATACAGATACTGCTGCTCTATCCACTGAACTTGAGAGCAGCCAGGCGGAACGCTCGTCCACCGAGAGTCGGGCTACATCGCGGGGAAGCCTGAGTAAGGAAAACGAGAAACCCACCTTTTGGATTCGTATTGTGACAGCGGCCATTAATACCCACGCTGTGGCGATCGCCGATGCCGGGCAGAATAACTTGCAAGTTGCTTACATCCAAATGCGCCCCTACATCAGGAAACAGTCCTGTTGATATATGAACGGTATAGCCTGCTGCTGCTTGAAATGAATGGTGATCCCGCGTATAGGCCATCATGAAGACCAAGCGTCACTTAGAAGAGGATATGGGGTAACCACCCACAGTGGCTCTGAAAAATGCAAAAACATGTTACAAGATATGTTGTCGACACAGTACTCATATGTACAGTCACAATCATAGCGTGACTGAGATACATCATTCTTTAGATGACGACTTTACAGCGAATATTGTGGATTAAGAATACTGATCAGCGATACGGATTTGATATTTTTGGAACATCATGATGTCTTGCCGGCATCATTGAAAACTGTTGACCGCTTCTCTCTTGCAGGAAACAAGCCTATGTTTTTGTATACTATGATTGTCTTTTTGAATTTGGTGCTAATACTGTTATATGGAAAATGGAATAGGTCTTTGGATTATGGACGCGGATATTCTCTAATGGACGACGGCTGGATTATGAATGACGGACTAGACGCTTGTAATTCTAACCTGTGTATGCCTGGATTCTGCTGGTGGACAAGTTGTTCCCGAGGCCGGGCCCCTGCACACCCAACACTCATAATGGATACAATAGTAAGAAAAAATATGAAGACAGACCCGAGGAACCTTAGTGCAGGTTTCTCGGCCGAGTCTCTAATAGTTCGAAATGCACTAAGACCTTTTTCAATCCAAATGACAGATATATTTCTGACAGCAAAGCAAGGCCACGACATCAAACCTTGTAATATTGCGCTTGATGATTGTTTAGCACCGAATTCTACATGTAATAATTTCAAAATTTCTAAGTGTGGACATCGTGGATGTCTCACGTGTCCACTCTTTAATACTTCAGCTTCATTTAGTTCCGCGTTAACTGGTAACTCATATTCTGTTAACTCGTATGTTGATCTTAGTTGTTCTACTACAAACTGTATTTATTTAGTTTCCTGTAAGAAGTGTGGTCAACAGTATGTTGGCAAGACCACCCAAAGACTCCATCTTAGGGTGAACGGTCACAGAAAATCCGTTAGGAAAAAGCAATTGCTTATAGGTAAGCATTTTTCTGGACCCGACCATGGCTGGGATAACTTTAGTATTCAGATCATAGACGTCGTCTATCCATCTACTAAGGATTCCCCCTTTGGATTTGAGAGAAAAATCCGAGAGCGGGAATTATTCTGGATGCTAGAACTTGGGTCAGTGTTTCCGTTTGGTTTAAATGATAATGTCAGTGGGTTCGGAAATGCTACAAACCGCCGTTCAAATATATCCAACATTACCCAACTATTTAAACCCCATCAACGGAGACATCGCAGCCATGGTTGGCGAAAGTTTAATAGTTCGATGATTCACGATCATATCACTTTAAATTACTTAGTGGGTTTAACTAACACACCCAATAGTATACATAGCTTACGTACAGTTCTGTATGCGTTACCTCTGAGAGCTTTAGATCAAATAGCCAGAGATATACAACAATCTGCGTCTTCAGGAAATATAATACCATCAAAAATCATTAAAGTATGTCAAGATATAGCGTATTTTCGGTTGTATCGTCCAGTGAACATAATCGAAACATCTCAAGATCGGCTTTTCTTGAAACTCAACTACTTAGATAAAGGACTGGACATCATTAATTTACCTCGAATCCTGAATGATCCAGAGGTACGCAACGCTGTGCCAAACTATTTTAAGTTCACAGAACCTCCTTGCATTTCATATAAGTACACTAAATCTATAGCCACCAAAATATTCAATTACTCCAATGCTGTCCAGGAGTTTGACTGGAACTTATACACGTCAGGAGGCTATAGTTGTGATTGTGAATCGTCGAACTTTATCTATACACCATGCAAACATATTGTGACTGGTGACCTTGATGTGGTGAGTGATAAGGATCTGAAATTACTCCTGATGAAGGGACCTAAATATAGAGAGCCGAGAAGAATAAATCTGAAGGCCGACCAGAAGATAGTCCTGTCTGCATTGGAACAGTACGTTATTGATTGGTCTAAGCGAGAAAAAGTTGAACCTACAGTACTCGCTGATTGGCTGGACCTCACCAAGAGCAAGGTCGTTGAAACAATCCGCCATATTGACAGAAGTACTCTTCCCCAAGCAAAACAAGTACTGAGAAACCTCAATTCGCAAGAAGTTCTAGCAAATCTCCAGAGTAAATTCGTCATAGTCCCAGCAGACAAAGCTCCGAATAATATAATATTCATATGTAAATATTACTATTACCAGGTGCTGGTTAAAGAATTGAGTGTAGACATATCTTCATCAAATACGTCTACTTACTCCCAAACTGCATTTACCCTGGAAGATTTATTTAACAATCACAAAAAGTTTCTCAGGGAAAGAGGTATTTGTCTTTCAACCAATCATAACGACATACCAAAAATATACTGGACTCCCAAAATGCATAAATCACCATACAAAGCTAGATTCATAGCTGGTTCTAGAAGCTGCACCACCAAGCTTCTTTCAACCCTATTGACGAGGGCCCTTCAGGAGGTAAAAGCATTTTGGGAAAGGTATTGCGCCATTATTTCTAAGAACTCTGGCGTTGAATGTATGTGGATATTGAAAAACTCAAAATGTCTTACGGAAGAACTTGATGCTAAAGGTAACATACCGTACAGACATGTATCCACATGGGATTTCTCGACTCTCTATACTACAATCCCTCATCAGGACCTTATTGACCGTCTAAGTTCATTAATAGTATCTGTGTTCAAGAAAACTGATCGTAGATATATTAATGTCGGAAGCCATAAAGCATTCTTTAGCTCGACTACATACAAGAGATATCATTCATGGGATGTTTCTTTGTTTATAGAGTTGCTTGAATTTCTAATTAAAAATATCTATGTGAAATTTGGCAACACAATATATCAGCAGCATATAGGTATTCCAATGGGTACTAATTGTGCACCCCTGTTGGCTGACCTGTATCTGTTCTCTTATGAATATGACTATATGCAGGCGCTTTCAAAAACCGATCCATTCAAAGCCCGTTCCTTCTCATTCACCAAACCATATCGCTGTGGATAATCGCTATATAAATGACGCAGTGAAGGATATATATCCACCTTCACTGGATTTGAAGGAAACTACAGATAGCCCTACAGGCACATCATATTTAGATCTATATCTCTATAAAAATGAAGCGGGCATTCTCTCTCGTCGACTTTATGACAAAAGAGATGATTACAATTTCGACATCGTAAACTATCCCTTTCTGGACAGTAATATTCCAGTGGGACCTGCATATGGCGTATACATATCTCGCTTAGTAGCATTTGCTAGATCCTGTGTTAAATGTGACGATTTTAATCAACGTCACAAAACACTGATGCAGAAACTTAAAAAACAGGGCTATTCCACCAAGCACCTACACTCAAAGTTTCTCAAATTTGGCGATACATATCGCATGCTGATAGCAAAATACGAACGTAGCGTGCAAGATCTATGGCGCTACGTTTCGTAACTTGTGTCTAATTCCGCTTAACCCGGGGCTAGGGGCCGTATCAACCCATGTACTTCAAGAACCTCATGGTACTCATATGAACAGTCGCAATCAAAGCGGGACTGAGATACATCATTCTTTAGATGACGACTTTACAGCGAATATTGTGGATTAAGAATACTGATCAGCGATACGGATTTGATATTTTTGGAACATCATGATGTCTTGCCGGCATCATTGAAAACTGTTGACCGCTTCTCTCTTGCAGGAAACAAGCCTATGTTTTTGTATACTATGATTGTCTTTTTGAATTTGATGCTAATACTGTTATACGGAAAATGGAATGGGTCTTTGGATTATGGACGCGGATATTCTCTAATGGACGACGGCTGGATTCTGAATGACGGACTAGACGCTTGTAATTTGGGATGGGCCAGAGCGACTGAACGGCCGTTGAGCATGAACAAGATCGAACATGGCCGAAGATTGACGCAATACAGGGCAGTTCTCAAAGGCGGCTTTTGAGTGGACACAAGCGAGCACGGCCGAAGATTGAACTGTCTCAAATGGCGGCTTCTGATTGGACAATACACGCCCCCCAGCTTGGGTGTCACTGCGTGAAGAAGGGCATTGAACATGTCTCACTCACTCACTCACTCTCACTGGTAGCTTACTCATTCACTGTCTCACTCAACCACTCACTCATTCAATCGCACTTCACTCATTCACTCATTCAATCCCTGTACTCAAGGAGAGGTCACTCTACCAGACTAGACAGACCCATCATGCCATACCCACAACCCCAGCATGCCTGAGTTCAAGAGTCTCATAAATTTCGCTGGATACACTCCAGGGTCTACATGCATCTCCAAAGTCAACTAATTGTCTGTATGGGTTAGAGTATGGGGGTGTAGGTAGGCATGTCTCAAGTGCGCACCCGAGCGACTTTCCACATTCTCTACTACCGATGGCGTCACAGTCACATGAGCATCACTTGAGTCGTATTCTACATCACGAAAGCTTCAATGCGAGACCATGCTAAATTTGGATCAGCGATGGCCCCTAAATCTCTCAAATACGCCCCTGTATACCCCTAAACTCTCCGCTTTCACTACTACTCGACTGCTCATTCGCACCATGACGTCACTTTCAGTCCAAACCAACTCAAAGCGTAGTTTACACGCAGAGCTTCAATATGACACCCTGCACGGCATATTCGAACCAAGTATGGCCCATATCTCGCACAAACACGTCCCCGCGCACCTCTAAACTGCCCACTGTCACCACTACGCCTCGACTGGGCATGCGCACCATGACGAAACTTGCAGTCCGGACCAGCCAAAAGCGTAGTTTATACACCGAGAGCTTCAATATGACACCCTGTACGGCATATTCGGACCAAGGATGGTCCATATGTCGCACAACACACGTCCCTGCGCATCTCTAAACTGCCCTTCGATAGTACCCCGCTTCACTGAATTTGAAGTAAACTACTGATAGCCCAGATGGAACATCATATCTGGACCTGTACCTTTACAATAATCAACAGGACTTTCTCTCACTTCGGCTCTACGACCAGAGAGACGATAACAATTTTGACAAAGTCAACTAGCCATTTCTGCATAGCAATATTCCAGAAGGATCTGCATACGGCGTATACATATCTAGCCTAGTATCATTTGCTAGATCATATTCAGACTGACGATTTGATCAATTGCACAGAATTTTATTACAGAAAACTTATCGAACAGGGCTATACCACCAAACGCCTCTATTCAAAGTTTCTCAAATTCTGTATTCGACGGCAACAAACGATCGTAGCGTGCAAGATCTCTGGCGCTACGTTTCGTACATGAAAGTTGTCTAATTCCGCTTCACCCGGGTATAGGGACCGTTTGAGTATCCTGTGTTTACATCTGCATGATGTTCAACTGAACAGTCACAATGGAAAGCGTGACTGAGATATATGTACTGTGGAAAACGACTTGGAAATTCATTTCGATAAAGAATAATGCTCAGTGATAAGGATTTATGTGAAGAACACCATCATGTCTTGGAATTTGGAATTAGTACTAACCGTCATACGAAATAGGTCTTTCGATTATTACACCGAAATTCTTTGATGAACGACCGCTGAATATTGAATGTCGGATCTGACTTGCTATCACCGAAAGTGACGTCGTCACCGGAAGTGACATCACTTTCGTCAAATGTGGACAGGGTTTTCCCTAAATGAACCAGACACGCCCTTGCGCACCCTAAAATTCCCGGTCAATACTACTCATAGACTGAACTTGCGCATCATGACGTCATTTCCGATCAAATCCAGGCCAATGGCAGTCTACACCACAAGGGCTTCAAGACGAGGCCATGCACGCCATATTTGGCACGAATGGCCCCTCAATCGGCTAAGCACATCCCTGTGCACCATCAAAATGGCATTTTTCTCTACACCTCTACTGCGCATGTGCATCATGACGTCATTTTCAGTCCAAGTCTCCCCAGTCGTAGTCTGCTCGTAGAGCTCTTCAAAATGACCTCCCACACAGGCTTAGTCCACCTAGACTCAGTTGATAGGTGTAATGGTTTAATGCTGGTGTTACGTGGCCGGAAGTGGCCTCGAACAGGAAGTGACGTTTGACCGGGAAGTGACCTCGCAGCGGAAGTGATCGCGACCGGATGTGACGTCATCATCGGAACAGATCTAACAACCCTCCACGGTTTACTCGCCACAAATGCTAGGAGATTCGTCCTTTCTATCCTACTGGGAGTATTTGTAAAATGCCACAGAAGTATGCCGTTACAAGAAAAGTAGCGACAAGACCGCTGCCAAAAGACTAGTCAAAATCCAGCAGTTTTGGACTGAAAGTGACGTCATGGTGCGCATGAGCAGTCGAGTAGTAGTGAAAGCGGACAGTTTAGGGGTACACAGGGGCGTGTTTGAGAGATTTAGGGGCCATCGCTGATGTAAGTGTGTCTGTGTGTGTGTTTGTGTTTGTGTGTATGTGTGTGTGTGTCTGAATATGTGTGATGGAGATCTTACTCACCAGCGTTAAGGTGTCACTGCGTTTAATAGAGCGTTGGGCATGCCGCACTCACTCACTCACTGGTAACTGATGCATTCACTAATTCATTCTGCGTTAAGACGAGCGTTGGGCATGCCGCACTCACTCTCTCACTGGTAACTCACGCATTCACTAATTCATTCTGCGTTAAGACGAGCGTTGGGCATGCCGCACTCACTCTCTCACTGGTAACTCAAGCATTCACTAATTCATTCTGCCACTCATTACTCAGTCAATTGTAGCTCACGCACTCACTCAATCTGTACTCGAGGGGGGAAGTAACTCTACCAGACTAGACAGACCCATCTTGCCCTACCCACAACACCAGCATGCCCGAGTTCAATAGGACACCATGCACGGTCCATTTAGAGCAAGGGTTGTCCCTAAATCGCCCAAACACTCCCCTGCACACCCCCAAAATGCTCGCTTTCGCTACTACCTGTACGCCTCGACTACGCATACACAGCATGGTGTCCGCTCAAACCACATCAGTCGTAGTCTACATGACGATACCTTCAATATGAGACCCTCGTCGACCCCTTGAGACTAGTTAGGGCCCAACTAGGCCTACTTAACTGGAGTTTTCCACATCTTGGGGTGCAAAGTCCGTTTTTCCGCATTTATATTTTTCACGGAAAATCCTTTTTTGTGCATCCTACCGTGCCCTATCCACGTTGCCATAGCAACACAAGGTCAAAGGGCGACCCAAGGTCAACACACATTTCCCCTTCACCACCCTCCTCCCAAAACAGTGCGAAAATATCCGTTCTTTCTATACTACTTATATTCTTCACAACATCACTAAATTTAAGGATGATCCAGTGCTAGGAGATCATCGTCGCCTTGCGTTTGGTGAATGAGAAGACGACGATGCCATCGCTTTTCCAGTTTGACTCGTTAGCATGTTTTTGTCGGATATCCGAAACTTCCATTGACACACTTTGAATTACTTATATACCAGCAAGGATACGAGATCGCTTGTGGAGAATTTTGATGTCATTTCACGTGTATTTTAATGGATTATCTGATTGCTAAATACCAGATATTTACAAAGTAGATTGATTAATCAGAAAGTGCCTAACGGGTCCCTCATAGCATGTAGATACAACTGTTAGTGTAGATTGTGACAGTGTGAATATGCGACTCTCTTGTTTGATTAAAATATCCTGGGACCTATAATGGAAAGCGAAGATTTCACCATCACGTTGTGGAGAATTTCAAATGTCAACAACATTAGCTCCTCGGTCGTTTGGTCCGGAAATCACTCAGAAATTATCTCAAATATGGATATAGTAATAACCTTACCCACATGAGCAATAATATATGGATTAACATTGACCTTTATAAGTTTCCATCACTAGTTTTCAAACTAAAATTCCAGGCATACCCTCAAACAACAATGGAATAACTCAGGTCAACAGTGAACAATAGATTATGATGAAGTCAAGTTCCTGGCCTGTCTACTCCCAAAAGGTTATCCCGTGGATGTCGAAGTAACTGCAGACGAACGCTAAAATACCTAAACAATACAATTTCTTCACATTCCGCGATTGCAGATAGATACAAAATAAATACCCGAAATTCTGAATAAAATAATTTATTCTTTAAGAGTCAAAAGGTGTCAACAGGCTCACACATGCCCCCTCATGCGTAAGAGGATTTATAATTACTAGCGCAAAACTCGTGGTTCGGGCGATGATTTGCTCTGGTTTACTGTCCCCGACCCTCTGGGATCTGCCTCGGGCACCATCCTGGACTTCAAAAGAATCAAGTTTACCTTCATATCACAGCTAAGAATTAACTAGAGGTGACATTGCCTGCCATGCAGGCAGACACACTCTTATGTGACCTACATAAGTAGAATGTAAAAGGGGGTTCGAGCACATGGAAGCCATGAAAGCCGATGACGTCACTAAAAAAAGCACCAAACAATTGGTAAACATGATCTCATAACTATGTTGATAGTGTTGAATAAGGCATGAAATGAGTAAATTCCTTAATTATGCCCCTAGGGCGTCCAAATTTTGTTTTGGAGTAAAAAAATATTTCGATTTTTTTTTTTTACTTTCGTCGTATTTTCTGTAAATCACCCATGGCGATATCTCGAGAACTAAGACGCATAGAGACTCGCGGCTTACGGCGTCGTATTCCCCTCGTATAGATGCACAATAAAGGCCCTATACAATTTTATCGCCCGACGGTATCTTTCGCCGCAATTAGACGATAATCGGTGTCACGTGATTCGGCGATTTCTCGAGAAGTAAGCGACATACGGGCTCGCGGTTTGCGGCGTTGTATTTCTCGTGTAGGGGTCTACCGTAAAGCTCCTGTACGAATTTATCGTATCTCCGTAAGTTTCGCCTCTATTCGGCGTCGAAATACGCTCTGTTTACTTACTTAACCGCACATGGAATGCGGGAACGCGAAAAATAGGTCGACCGGAAGTGACGTCGATAAAATAGAAAAGTTTCCATAAGTGCGGTTATTTGACAGTCATACGTCATTATCACTTCAATATATCATATATAAGGACGAATTGCCTTAACGTATCATACTGTCGCTACTATTCGAACGCGTCACCAATAACACGATGGAAGAGGTCCACCGACAAGCAATTCGCGAAATTTGTTTGATTCTCATCAAAAAGATAACATGTGTGTCCGCAATATGTGATTCGCTAAGACGAAATACGATATTAACGATGGAAATGTACGAAGACATTATGGCTGAGAAGACAACGAGTGGTCGAGTGCAGCATTTGTTTAACTTGATACCTAAACGAGGTCCGAAGACCTTTTATGCGTTTGTGGAAGCTCTACAGAAGACTGGCAACATTACATTAGCCCAACTGCTACAGCCTGAACTTAAGAAGACTTCTATCGTTGATGTTGGATATATCTTCAGGACTGGGTTCCATTTGGGATACAATGTCTTCGTCAATGTGGGAACCTCTAAAGGGCACGCCTGCATAGATAGTATCGAGAGTATAAATAGATGTAGCCGACTCCGACCCTTTGCCCCATATAAAAACCGTACGTTTATCGCGGGAGGGTTGGATGAAGTTGACGGACTATATCGTTACGATCGACGACCTGATAGTGAAACGCGTAGTCAATGCCGAACCTTTACCGTTGTCAGAAGACGTGTACTTGAGTTACAGCTTCTACCGAGGACAGGGCAAAATTCATGTTCGTCGCTGGAAGACGGATGAGAATAGGCGCAACAAAATCCATCCAACAAAAGACGGACAGACTTTGGACCTGACTATGTGGCCAAATTTGAAAAACTATGTGGAGGACGTTGAGAAAGCCTTGAACGTTATCCGTTACGCGAGTGAATATATGATAGACGCTGAGACGGGGTCAAGTTTGTTCAACGATAATGGAGAGTGAACGAGTACCAGTGAAATGACTGTATATATTTTTATGTTCATCGACTCGTAAGAGGACGATACATGTAAAGAACATGAAACCATATACTTGGAAAATCTGTGACATTGCTTGAAAAAGGGACAATTCGCATTTATACTTCGTGGATAAATAAAAATGTCAAAGTATACCATAGCCTTTTCTTTTTATGTACTCTTTTATGGGGAGGAGGAAGAGGAGCAGGATGTGTGTGTGTGTGTGTGTGGAGGAGGAGGAGGAAGTGGAGGAGGAGGAGGAATTATATGACTAGTATAAAATAGAGGCAAAGCAATACGAATTGTCATACCTATATCATAACTCTATGAGAGAAATGTTTGCTTTCCTTTAGAAACCGTTGAACGCATCATGTCGGCAGAAGACAATCTTGACTATGTAGATATGTGGATTAAATTTTATCGAGACCAGAGTAGAGCTTACCTAGAGGAAATTTGTGAGATTGGGGGACAGAGAGTGCATTCTCCTCCGAACTCTCTTAATATTGCACAAGGCAACAGTACGGTGAACTCGACTAACAAATCACGTACAAGAGAAATGACAGTTGAACTAATTTCACCGGCACAGCGAGTTGTGGAGCAGGCTAAAGCAGAACTATGTAGACAGCGTCACAAAGTAAGCGTGCAAGCGCCAGTAAAGGGAACGCGGAAAGAGGAGGAGGAGAAGGAGGAAGAGGAAGAGGAAGAGAGGGAGAAAGGAGGAGGAGGTGGAGGAGGAGGAGGAGGAGGAGGAGGAGGAGGAGAAGGAAAGGAAGAAGAGCATATACCTTATATTATAAAATATAGAGAGAAGTGATATTAGAATTAATCTACGTTTTGGCAGAGAAGCGGCAACATGACAAACACGTATACGGTGTGTCAGAAAACATTCTCGCGTCCAGATAACCTCATGAGACATCAACTTATACACCAACAGGAGACTCAACCGATAAAAGCAGAACATCCGTATAAACGTACTCGCGAGACTTCATCTATGGCTCTTTCAAGAGCATCACAACATCCATTTACTATGATCGTCAGCGGCCCGACTGGTTGTGGGAAGACATCATGGGTAATGAAACTTTTGGAATCTGCTAATATCCATCCCTCTCCAACACGCATCGTATGGTGTTACAGTCAATGGCAGTCAGCCTATGAATCTACAAGTCTGAAAAATGTAAATTTCCTCCCCGGCATACCCCATCACATAGGCGAAGAGTATTACTCCGACCCCCACCAAACCAACGTTATTGTTCTGGACGATTTGATGGATGAGGTAAAGCGCGAAGAAAAAGTTGCCGACCTATTCACCAAAGGGTCGCATCACAGAAATTTGTCCATAATTTATCTGATTCAGAATCTCTTCCCTCAAGGCAAGGCATATCGAGATATCACGCTAAACTGTCAGTATTTCGTTCTATTCAATAATCCTATTGATAGACAGCAAATTAGCACGTTCAGGAGACGGATCTGGATACGACACGTTTCATGGCAAAATTTCACGAAGCCACATCTCGTCCGTACGGATATCTGTTCATCGATTTACAACTCCATACAGCGGAAAATGACAGACTGTCTACCAATGTAATATCAGGCGATGAGGAACTCGTGAAAGAAGAAGAACAACTGCCACTTCGTCCAGCCCCAATTCATAGTCCATCAACTCAAATTCAACGCATACCATCTCACGATCCGGCATGGTCCGCTAAGAGGAATGAACAAGTGGGAGAGGGATTATATACGAAGATGGATCCACCGTGGATCAAACGGAATGACAATGATGGTCCGCTAAGAGGAATGAACAAGTGGGAGAGGGATTATATACGAAGATGGAACCACCGTGGATCAAAGGGAATGAAAATGATGTCTCAGCGGAGGCAAATGATCCATAGGAGCGGGAATGAAATGGAACGACGAAAGAGAAAATACCCTTCAGATGACGAACTCATCCATCCTGGGGAAATAGATCTACCTACCCACTTGCGGAAACGGGTCAAATATAATGTGTGGAAAAACATGTTCGGTAAACCTATCGCGATAGATTGTAGGGTTGACATTGACGAGAGAAAACAGCGATATACAAGCCAAGGTTACGACGAGGATGAGTCTGGTGCAAATGCCATGGAGGATTATACTCCAACGATGATGAAGACCTTACGTCAAAAATACTACAATCTCCTCGTGAACATACAAAAGCTACAAACCGATTATATTCATAACGAGATCTTGAAAACGTCAACTTGACCTACTAACCTAGTTGCAAAGGTCGTCTCGACCTACTTATGACCACACACAAATTTTACATTCTCTGGGTGCAAGAAAGAGTATACTATGGCTTCAAGTGTGTGAATTTGCTGCCTGTGCTGGAACACTATGGTCGACAAATCGTCCTATTTTCCCATAAAACATACACATTTTACATTCTCCGGGTGCAAGAAAGAGCATACTATCGCTCCAAGTGTGTGTGTATGTGTGTGGGTCCAGTACACTACCACCACCACCACCAACACGCATGCGCACCAGAATAGCGGGGAAAGTTACGGAGATACGATAAATTCTTATAGAAGCTTTACGGTAGACCTCGACACGAGGAATACAACGCCGCAAACAGCGTGCGCGTATGTCGCTAATTCCGCCAGAAATAGCCGAATCACGTGACACCGATTATCGTCTAATTGCGGCGAAAGTGATAAAAGTGATAATTGCGGCGAAGGTGATAACATTGTATAGGGCCTTTATTGTGCATCTATACGAGGGAAATACGACGCCGTAAGCCGCGAGTCCCTATCCGTCTTAGTTCCCGAGATATCGCCATGGGTAATTTATAGAAAATACGACGGAAATCGGCAAGTCCAAAAAAAATCGAATATATTTTTTACTCCGAAACAAAATTTGGACGCCCTAGGAGCATAATTAAGGAATTTACGTACCCAACACTATCAACATAATTATGAGATCATGTTGACCCATTTTTTTTTTTTTTTTTTAGTGAGGTCATCGGCTTCCATGTGCTCGAACTCCCCTTTTACATTCTACTATTTCGGCGCCGAACTACGAGGATCGGAAGCCATGGGCCCACCGTCAGACGAAAGAGGAGCCCGGCGAAAATTTTCCACGAGCCAGAGTCTTCGGGAACGACGTGAGACAAGTAGAGGCGACGGTTCTGGTCGATCAACCTCGGCAACTCTAGGTTATGAAAACCTTCTTGATTTGTCCACGCAAGAACTGGAATCGGTGCTGTTGGCACCACCGGCCGACTTGACGCCACGACCTTCAGCGGGAACGGCTACCGAAGATCGACTGACTAGAAGGGGCGTGAGCCAGTAGATGAGCAGCCCGACTTTGACCTGAGACGAGAGGTGGAAACCAGCGTGACGCCATTAACGTATTATGTACATCGGTGACCGCCATGATGGGACAAATGTCCACGATACTGAGAAATCAAAGTTCCAGTGAAGAGATGACTCAACTGAATAGTGAAGATGGCAAATATTCTGGTCCGGCCGGATTGGAAGGAGGGAGACGGGCCGAGGAGACGCCGCGACGGGGTCGTGCTGAAACTGGGGCGGGACCGAGGCCAGACGGGTCGCCGCCAAGAAGAAGTCGAGATGAACCACCTTCCATGACATGTGATCAGACGTTACAGACGTCGACACCCAGGGCAGAGCATAGTCAGCCGAAGACAACGATGGTGAAGGCCGCTACCTACGACGGTACCACGCCGTGGTGGGACTGTTTGGCTCATTTCGCCGTTATAAATGGGTGGAGGTACCAGTAACAGGGTCACCACCTGGCCGTCGCTTTACGGGAGTCAGCACAGCAAGTACTAACCAGCCTTAAGTCTGCACTGGGCAGCACCAACTACGACCGTTTAATGGAAGCTTTGGAGAAGCGTTTCGCTCCTCCGAATCAGATGGACCTGTACAGGTCGCAGCTGAAGTCTAGACACCGCGAAAGAGATGATCTTCCGGGCCTGGCTCAGGCGTTAATCCTCCTGACCCCGCTGGCTTACCCTGATAACGGAGACGTCATTCAAGATACCCTTGGCAAGGATCAGTTCCTGGACGCCATTGGTGATGAGCTGACATTTCAAGTCTGGCAGACAAGGCCTAAGACATTGGATGCGGCGGTACATGCAGCCGTGGAACTGGAAGCGTTCAAGACATCCCAGCGTCGCAAGAACTGGCCGACGGCTAAGTTAATTGCTCCGGAGAAGGATGACAAGGCAGATGCATCAACAGAAGAGGATGGCACTGAGAATCAACGATTGAGAGAAGAAATAAAGACGTTAAAGGAGAAGCTTCAGCGAAACCCTGAATGACAGAGACAGCCACGACGATACCAGTCGAGATGGGGGCATGGACGTGGGCGAGGACAACCATACGGCGGGCATGATCGAACAACAGGGTGCTGGTCATGCGGAAAAGACAGACATTACCGTGTGAATTGTCCGGAGTGGCGCAGGCCGGACGATCATCCACCCCCAGGACAGCCGAAACCTCCACAAAAACCTCCTACGGTGAATAACTCTGGCGAGGCCGGATTGTATCTACCGGCCAAGATGGGATTCGTAGGATTCTGGTGCTGCGTCGACACAGGTGCATCGATTTCTTTTCTAAACGCGCGGGTGTACAACCAGTTCACGACTTAGGCCGGCATTGAGAAGTCCCTCCTTTGCATCCATTGGTATGGCCGATGGTACAACTATGCCGCTATAAGGTGAAGCAGAATTTAAGATAACTATAGATGGGATTATCTGGAAGATGATCGTTGGAACACTGACAGAGGATGCTCTCCATGGTTACGATTTCCTGAGTACCCACTGTACTGCGATTGATACGGCGAAGCACCGGGTGAAGTATGGCGGTCGATATGTACAGTGTGAGGTCGTGGAGCGCCACGAATGCCATCAGGTGTCTGTGACGGAGACTTTTACTATTCCAGCTGGAGCTGAGGCCGTGGTGGCAGGGGCAGTCCGAGCTGCCTTACCGGGAGAGGTCGGAATAGTGGAAAATGTTACTGAATTCACACAGAAGACCGGAAACATGGTGGCCAGAGCCCTGGCCGAAGTTGACTGTGAACATGAAGTTACCCTGCGGTTCCTTAACTTGTCCACTGACCCTGCCATAGAACAGGCCGGCACCCTGTGCGGTAGTCTGACTGAGGTGGAGGTAGTGGATAATTCAGCTCCACCTACTGCGGAGCGTCTGAACCAGGATAGTCCAGCCTCTGAAGAAACAACGGTGCCGATTCCAAGTTGTCCACAGCATTTACGGGCCTTAGTACAACAGTCCAGTGAGGGATTAGTCGACCGATCTTTGGCTGTAGAAGATCTTGTTAGTCGCTTCACCCACTTGTTTGCCAAGGATGACAGTGATTTAGGGCGAACAACGATGGTGCATCACATCAATGGTGCATCACCACCAATCCGGATTCCTCCACGACGTCCACCTCTTCATGCTCGTGAAATAATAGACGAGCAGGTCGAAGACATGCTGAAGCGGGGAGTCATCGAGCCATCCAATGGGCCCTGGTCTGCGCCGGTCGTCCTAGTACGGAAGAAGGATGGAAAAATGCGTTTCTGTGTCGACTACCGGGCCCTTAAAAAAATAACGGAGAAAGATGCCTACCCCTTGCCGAGAATCGAAGAGTCACTGGATTCTCTCTCTGGTGCCTGCTGGTGGAGTACGCTCGACATGATGTCAGGGTACTGGCAGGTCGGGGCGGTTCAAGACAGATGCAAAACCGCCTTTGCAACTCGCTGGGGCCTGTACCAATTCCGGGCCATGCCATTCGGACTTTGTAACGCTCCAGGAAACTTTGAGCTGCTGGTAGCGTGACGAGCGCTTGGACGAGGGCGTCATGTTCTTCGAAGGCGGGGTAGTTTAACGACAGTGCAGAAATGCAAGCGACCCCTTGCGTTCCCCTTTAATAAATCACGGCTGATGTTCTGATATGTGACTACAGTCGAAAACGAAAGTAACATTGTGTTTACGTGTGCGGTTCACTTACCTGATTGAATTTAACGCTGTAACTTTCCTAGAATGAACTACGACGATCCAGGAGACAGACGATGTGTCGAGGTCCCGGTGAAATTGCCTCAAACGATCAGTTGAGACGGCAAACGGACGATGGTAAAGCTGGCTTGTTTGCCACAGATGGGAAACCCAGTTGATGATGTCATTCGGGCTGAATGCGGAAGTAGGACAGCTTTGAGGTCGTCGTGTAAATTTACTAGATAGTGTTGGAGGCTGAGATTTACGAGTTAAGTCCGTTCTGAATTATGGTTTGGTCCTACATATCCATATTTTCCCAGCGAAGTCCAGATAAACTGATCGGGGAGTGTTGTACAATGACATAAAAGGGGCGCTGGTATTGTCGACGATAGACTGCCGGCAGACTCCCAGAAATTCCAAGGTCTCTCTTTCCAACCTTCTCGATCCAGACAAGGTGACGGGTTGAATCGGAACTCCCTCGTTGACCAAGATCAGTGCACGATTGCGCTCACGGTAGCCTGACAGTTTGTCTTGTGGGCCTTGCGCACTCTCTTGTGGATCTGAAACATCCCTCGGTAGTAGAAGTAAAACCGTTTCAAGTATAACAGATATTTCAGTGTTTTTTGTTTGATGATGTCACACTGTACGTTAGTTATAACTAGAGCATATAAGGCTACTCTGCAGGACAATAATACCAGAGAGATTTGCAAAAAAGAAATGAAAAATGTCCCAGTGTACCCCAATCTCCCCTAATGTCGTTGTGACGGAGGCCTATCGAACTTCTCGAAGCAATAAATTCCTTACCTATTTCCTTCGACTTAATGGGAACTTGCATAAAACGAAGGATCCAAACAGATTCTCAGGTTGTCACTTCCTGCCCTGGTTGCCACTACTAATCAACTTACAGAACTAGCACATCCGGTTTATCTTCTGTTGTTATTGTGCAAGTATCCCATTCTGTAAACATGGATAACAAAACACAAAACTTTTTCAAAGCTAATAATGGATAACACGTCCTGGTGCCCGCACCAAACAGTCGCTGCACACGTCACATATTCCACACCCTCGGACAAATCTACATGCGCACAAAGATGGACCATGACTTGTTTATCAATATCTGGGTCAGTAGTAATGAAAGTGTAAAAGTGTCATCATTGACCTTTAGCCGGATGTTAAAGCCGCTATAGTTGCGGCACTTCCAGTCACATGACCAGAAGTGACCTTTGGCCCGTCCGTATTCCTCCGCAGCGATGCGGTCAATTGTTGTGGTAAGGTCCCAGGTCTTACGTCCGCAGACAAAAAGTAGTCCCCAGTTATTTCCATGTTAACTGACCTATGCATATAATTACATGTCGGGACAAGTTGGAGCTTGTCTGGGCATTTCCATTCGGAGAAATCAAGTCTCAATATGTTTTGGTGAAGGGCGATACGTCATCAAAGGGTGTGTAGAGTTCCCGTCACTATCTCCAGTAATATGTTGCTAATGGCAAGTGGGGAAACCCCATGGAGTGAAATCCCCAGGAAAAACGGACTGAACATGAAACCCATGGATTTTTTTTTTTGTCAAGAGAAGTACCGAGTGTGGGTATTCCATCGAGTTGGCTAATGCTGGAAAATCTGATGAGAGGGGTCTTGTGGTGAATAGTTGATTTCGCTGAAAAGTCATTTGGGTCTAGTCTAGGTGGGTTGTGTAGGATATCATCTTGAAGCATTCGTGAAGTAGTGTCGGAATAGTGTGGTTATTATTGGAAGTAACGTCAATCTACGCAGGTGTAGTCGTAAAATATTAGAAAAAGAGCGTCTGGTTGGGAGTGGGAATAAGAACTTGCATTCTATTTAGTAGGCCAGCCAAGAGATGAAAAAACACTTTTGATGGCACCGGGTGTTAAAAGCAATCATCCACGCTTAATCAACTCTACATGTTGTGGGGATTGAGATGTGACCGGATGACATTCTCGCTTTTGACCTTAAAGGTCAGTTTTAGGCCAAATAGGTCACGTGGATTCAAATCAGGATATTTTATCAAACTTTTAGTAAAAGCTTAGTAATTGAAGATTGAAGCTGGCTCAATCTTTAACACTTGATAGTTTATTCAAGTGGGCTCATTTTGAAACTATCTGCATAATCACTGGTACAAATGATCATGGGAAAATTCAATATGGCGCCCCGTAAATTTCATTCAAAACTTACTCTGAAGTAGTCAACGTTGCCCATGCATATAACTACTAATTGTAATTGTTTAATAAGGCGATATCTAACTGTTAAACAAGGCGAGCTTCCTTTATATCTGAACACACTTGGGTCATTGTGGATCCTTATTCATCAGATTGAAATCATGAGAAATTCAAAGTGGCAGCCATATGTAATATAGGTAGTTTCGGTATCATTTACTACGCGTATGCGTATCTGAGAGCAAGGCATTATACGACATTTTTATGGCCATTGAAGTGACACTCCCGAATTTACGCCGGCTTCACCTGAGCATGTACCTGTGCTAACAGAATCGGAAATCTGTTCTTTTTACTAGTCCCAAACCGGAAAAGAGCTCTGGAAAGTAGATATTAAGGCATTTGTGGGTAGAATGTGGTATAATGTTTTTTTTTGTTTTTTTTTTACAAAATTTGGACCTGCTGATTCTGAAAATGGCGTATGCCAAGAAATATTTGTGCATTTACTTTTTGCATTTCACCAGACATCTCCTTAATTCGTGATAGTGTTGGGATAGAATGGCTGAGACATTTTCGGGGAATTAACGCATCAAAAAATCTAATAGTCGTGTATTTTCGTTCATTTTCCAATATGGCTATCATATACATCCACTAAATATTGTATTTACTGATCCACCAGGAAATATGAGGGTGATTCATACTGCAACATTAATAGCACAGGTGGCAGCACATATAGTTCATTGGACTACACATAAAACCTAAAATAATAAGCTAGGACAGCCTCTAGCTGCTGATATTAAACCTACCTGGACTGGTGGGAGGGGCAACAGCTTCTGGTGTGACTCTTCCTCCATTAGGAACTTATCCCTTATTTGCATTGCGGTGAACTTAACATAATCCTAGGTGTAACGGTTCACACATGAATTTGGTTAATCGTTGATTTAGTCCTATATGAAACATTTGTCTTATCTCAAACAACATGCAATTTCTTTGATCATACCGGTAACGACTTTTATGCAGATTTGTTGAAATATATAAGGCCTCTTGCCCCAAGAATTCAAAATTATACCCCTCCTTTCATCTATCACTCACAACACCTAATTTCAGGCTGCTATTTGGGCAAACCTTGAAGCGCTTTTGCAATCTTCTACAATATTCACACATTAGTCAAAGTGTGGTGGCATCAGGTCTAATAGATCTTGCGTGGCTTACGTTTCACATGCACAATTTCAGGTTAACAGAGCTATGGTATCAGCCCTCTTCTTCTATCCATGAATCGAATAACGCTGGAGTCGGTAATAGGTATGTGTGGTCGCACCATTCTGGGCATCCATCCAAAAATGAAGCATGACTCCTGATTGCACACCAGGACAATAGCATTTCGAAATTTTAATGTTGGTTGGTGTGGTCACCTCATGAACAATTAAACAAATGAGTTATTCTCCGTTATAGTAATTTCTACTGATACAATGAGCGCCTGTAAGAGTCGCCAAGCATTTGGTGGTACCAGAGGTCACACAGAGGATTGTTTGTTGGTGGTTACCAGACTGACAATTCAATCTGTCTTCAGCTTTCAGCTGGTAAACCTGTCTCAAAAGAGTGACTATATGCATCTCTTCATGGCAAACCTCTCTGTATAATGTTGAATTCTATGACCCTGGTGGAAAATTTTGTTTCCTTCAATGATGAAATCATCCAGGAACTACCATATGTACTTGTCTGATTAACAAATTTTGTTTAACTCTTCTGACAAATATTAAGCTAAGGCCTCCTTGGTATGGTTAGGTGACAAGCCAGTTCCTTCATAAGGGGTAATTATTCTGACCATCTGACTACAAACAGGGACACCTGATCAATGGTGATATTCTTGAACATCTGACTACAAACAGCTAGGGACACCTGGTAAAAGATAATTATCCTGGCCATCTGACTACGAACAGGGGTACCCATCTCCCTCCATTTTTCATGACCTAAAAAATGACCTTCAAGGTAAAAAATGAGAATGTCATCCGATCACATCTCAATCCCCACGCCATGTAGAGTTGATTAAGCATGGATGACAGCTTTTAACAAACGATGCCGCCATCTTCTTGGTTTGGCTCACTAATTTGGGCAAATCCGTCATGTAACACACATACAATAGGTGACTACATGTGGGGAACCATTTGTAAGAGGTGAAAGGGTCGGTATTGCACGCAAGTGTTGCCGATTGAATTGTCTTAAATGACGGGTCACCTAATTTGGGGTCATTGCTCCCCCTAAATGTCTTTCTTGTCCCTCCAGCTAGGGAGCTGAATCTTACCACAGTATACCATTGGATCAAGCTCTACGAGAAAATGTTTTAAAAATCCAAGATGGCCACGTGATGATTTTCGATTTTCTTATTTATGTGTTTTCTTCACAAAAACTGCATGATAATTTAGTAAATAATCATCTGATGTAAAATGAAATAGTTTTTGTCCCCTTTTTCTCGCAGAAAAATAGGAATTTGAACCAAAAATGACGAAAATAACATTTTTTCTCTGATACGCCACATGGCCGCCATTTTGAATTTACTCATGATTTTCTGCTCTTAGCTATGCAAATAGGTTCAATATGACCCCAGTATGATAAACTACAAAGCCATGGAGTGTCAGCTCTCAATTTTTTACCGATTCGAAGATAGGGCAGAAAGTTTGGAAGGGGGCCACAATGCCCCCTCCACCCAAGGCCTGGTAGTGTTAAAATTTCCCATAATCCATTGCATCTGTGAATATGCAAATCACCAGTAAGTAAGATCAGAAGAAAAATGAAGCAAGTTAAAAAAATCAGTCCCAATCACTCTTCCTTTACGAAGATATTGCAAAAAATAGATGCTTTATCCTTATTTGACCTCTAATGGCGTTTATGACCTGAAAAATGACCTTAACGGTCAAAAGTGAGAATGTCATCCGGTCACATCGCACACCATGTAGAGTTGATTAAGCCTGGATGACCGCTTTTAACACGCAATGCCATCAAAAAGTTTTCTAGCCATCTTTGGGTTGGGTGGCTGGTCTACTAATTAATACTCCCCTCGTTTGAGCTGGTTCTTCCATCTAGCGGTAACATAGTTAATTATTTTCCCTCAGATGACTTGATAGGGCTGTTACATCCTTGCTCTGAAATATTTGTATCTAATCCGACTCATCCAGGTGCTAGGGACCATGTCGTCATGGAATGCAAGAACTTCACATGAACAGCTACAATAAAATCGCGGCTGGGATACAAATCATCGCAAGATCACTTTTGGTTTCTGTGATATTTTAGAAAAATACAATCAGTGTACTTGCCTGGGGGTCATATGATTTCTTGTCAGTTACCGGCATCGTTCTCCACCACTCTTTTAAAGTTTAATTGCGGTAGTTTGGTCATTTTTTTGTGGACCACACAATAGAGTGCGGGTATTTGTTCGATCTGTCTCACGCTGTAGTGTATGATGGGAGGGGCCTCGGAGACGTTGGTCGTTTTTCGCCGGTGAAGTCGCGCTGCGAATATGCTCACTCGACAGGAAGGTCTTGGGTGGGCGTTTTGTGGTATAGGTAAGCCATCAATCGTCCAAATGGACCGTGTGTGGTATCATCTTGAAGCGCTCGTGGTGTAAAGTCTGGCGTGGTTTTACTGAAAGTAACGTCAGAGTGTGCTTCCGGATTCTGGTAGTATAGAAAGGTAAGTTTCGGAGGTGCACAGGAGCGTGTTTGGGGAGATGTGGTCATGTTCGGTAGTTACCTGTACACTGTGTGCATGTGTGCGTGCGTGAGTGTGTGAGTGAATGAGGAACGGCAGGGAGGAGGAGTAGTTGCTTAATTACAACACATATAAGGTAAGTGGGAAGAGGTGCCGACATACGGACAGTCACATGACTTCACAGTATAGTCTTCCGGTTAACCTATTTTAATGCACATACCAAGAATCTAACGATTCGTGATATGTGTTGTATCTCAGGTACGCTTTTATTGTACCTGTTCATGTGGCAACTTGGATGATATGACCACACGCAGTGACGCCTTAACACTGCACGCCTTAACGCTGCACCCACATACACACATCTATACCTAGTCCCATGACGCCATGACACAATCAGACAAAGAAACATCAACACGTTCATAGGTTTTCATATAGTTTATCATCCCTTCCATCACATCATACCCAAGCGAGGGGAGCCGCGTTTGGTTTGCTTATAATTCATGTATCCATGCTCTTGTTCATGTATCAGACGCAATGTCGGCTGCTCGTGTCCAATCAGAAGCCGACATTTGGTGTTGCGTCAGTCTTTGGCTAGGTTTGCTCTTCTCCGTTAGCCGTATTCTCAGCTGCTGTTCTACACTCAGAAGCTGCCATTTTTTGTCAATCTTTGGCCATGGTCGGCCCTCGTCCGTTTTCCTGAGCGTCTTCTATGGCGTTAGGTTTCGTAACTTATGTCTAATTTCGCTGAACTTGGGGCGAGGGGCCGTTTGAACCCATGTACTTCGAGATCCTTATGGTGTTCAAATGAACAAGCGCAATCAAAGCGTGACTCAGATACATCATTTTCTAGATAACGACTTTTAAGAAAATCATATGGATTTTATATTTGTGGAACATCATGATGTCATGCTGGCATCATTGAAAACTGTAGACCGCTTCTCTCTAGCAGGAAACTAGCATATGTTTATGTATACTAAGTTTTTTTTTAATTTGGTGCTAATGCTGTTATATGGAATAGGTCTTTCGATTATGGACACACAGAGATTCTTTGATGGACGACGGCTGAATATTGATGAACAGACTAGACGCTTGTATTCGGGCAGTCCAGGATACTGTAACGACAGCATGTCCTGGAAACAGCTGTTTGTGCATTTTGACAGCATTCTCACCTTCACTTCTCCGCAGTTCCACACATTCAGTAGATTTACTTCACACGAATGTCGCAAATCACAGCAGGGCCATGATAAACCCGACATCTTCGACAGACTACAGCTTCACAAAGGCGGCGTGGTTGACCAAATGTTTTCCATCGCATGACCGGGAGTAGCAATTAGTACTTTACATCAAAATCTACAAATTCCTCCAGCTGATCCAGCAAAACACTTTTCGTATCTACAAATTCCTCCAGCTGAGCCAGCAAAACACTTTTCATATCTACAAATTCCTCCAGCTGAGCCAGCAAAACACTTTTCATATCTACAAATTCCTCCAGCTGAGCCAGCAAAACACTTTTCATATCTACAAATTCCTCCAGCTGAGCCAGCAAAACACTTTTCATATCTACAAATTCCTCCAGCTGATCCAGCAAAACACTTTTCATATCTACAAATTCCTCCAGCTGAGCCAGCAAAACACTTTTCGTATCTCCTTTAAACACTTCACAAAAATTATTTAAAAATCTACATCTTCATCATCAACGAAAGAAGTTATACAGTGGCGCTCTACTGTAACTTGACGAGCAGCGAACAGGGAAAAAATTTTAGTCTCAGAAAAGAATTTCGCAAACCATTCATGAAAACTTGACGTCTGTTCCAATGCCTCTACTTCTTCTACCCTGATTTCCTGCTCAGCTAGTAAATTAACAAAAGTCTTATACAGCCTGCCGAACGAAAAAGACCTTTGACTGACAGCCTCAATGTTCTGGTTAAGCAGTCAAGTTAAACGACATGTACACAAGGAAGCCCACAATGGCCAGCTTGAACCAAAAACTTTCAACATTCACAGCACAGTGAATTCACAGAATACAAACACAGGCTTTCACATACAGCTGGACAGCACATTCACCAAACCAATTAAACAAAACCGATAGACGTGGACCTTCTGGCATCTTCGATCGAAGCAGCAGGACTATTAATGCTTCCAGAATTGACAATTTCAATGATGACACCACTTTCTACAAGGGTCAAGGGCCATGGCATTTGCGTGTGATTGGGTGGATGACAGGTTTTACGATAGGGCGTTACGGTTTTACGATAGGGCGATAGGGTCTTAAGTTTTAACACAGGGCATTAAGGTGAAACAAAAAGGATTGACGGATGCTAAAGCTGCATTTTGATGAATCAGTTCCATTACAAAGGTTACCTAGACACATCAGAGCTTCTGGGCTATTTTACTAGGAAATTGAAGCGCTGAGCTAGATGTTGGTGGGCATTACCGAATCACATCTATAAAAGCAAACGCATCTCAAAGACGTGTAAATCGATGTTCAACCATCAACACGGGTTCTACATGCTATGGCCTGCTACGGCTTGAAATGAAAGTTGACCCCACGCATAGGTCCATCGTCAAGAACAAACATCACTTGCAAGACGATACGGGTTATCGCCCATCGAGGACATTAAAAATGCTATTAAAATTGCGTATACCTTTGTTCCAGGGCATGTTGATGTTCTAGTATCCTGGGATGTCGGGAGACGTTTAGGACAAATGGATGAGGAACATGAGGGAACATGGCCGAACACAGATGCAAGACCAAATGGCAGCTTCTGATTGGACAACAGCAGCCGACGATGCATCTGATACACGGACAAGAGCATGGATACATGAATTTCAAACACAACCAACGCAACTCCCCCAGTTTGGGTATGAATTGATGGAGGGGAGAATAAACTATATGAAGACTTGTGAAGATGTCGACATTTCTTTCTCTCATTTGATTATGTCATAGATTTAAGACGTGGGGTATTATGTATAGACGTGTATATATGTGTGCAAGGGATCTTATTCCACAGCATTAGATTGTCACTGCATTACGACGGGCGTTCTTGCAGTATCCGGTTCCATTGACACTGGATCCCTGGGGAATAAACTTTGGCAGTATTTCTTTCGCGAGAACTTTGACGGAGCAGAAACTCCTGCAGAAACTTCTGGCTGGTTAATCTTAAAAGCTTTAAACGGTCTAGAAATTCAGTACAGTGGGTAGTGTTGTAAATGGATAGCTCATCCCAAAACGCGGAACTGTTATGGGCAAGGATACCTCCTTGAACAGTGATGAGCCAGGATTGATTGGCATGAGTGTGCTAAGCCAATGTACAGGATTGAGTGAATATGATTTAATGTCGCTTTCAAAACTTCAGGTATATCATGACGTTGGCTCATATTCCTTCACACCCGGGAACCCCACGGGTGGGGTCCTATTCCTTTTTACACCTGGGAACCCAAAGGCAGCCTAGAATGCTTCTATTCACAATTGCAAACGATATACCAGGATTTGCTAGAATAGCGCGCAATAGGCTTGTGGTTGTTCCTGCTAAGTCCATGAAGGTTGTAGCCGTTACAGAGAATTGGGATACTTCGAACCACTGCGCTACAATGCACAGCATATTCCAGAAGGAATACCTTTGACAAACACAATCACTCAGACCCCAGGATCCGGGCCTTTCCATATGAAGTTTGTGAACCTTGGAGTTGATGTTTACATGCAACCCCGCACAAGAGTTGGGACAATTCATCAGACAGATAGTGTCACCAGTGAACAAAGCTTTCAGTTTGTTAAAGTTCGTGACAAAGAGATTATTCAACCAAAATCAGAGGGTCGACACTGATGGTGTTTCTGCTGGAGAAGACTTCACGGATTTGGATGTGTCATCCAGTGGGACGAGTACGAGGGATAGTGAACAAATCTCTGTTCTTTGAGAAAAATAGTGACTTATTTGCTAAGTCAGTGTGAGTGAGTTAGTGAGTGAATAGGATTTAACATTGCTTTCAACACTATTCCAGTCATATCACAACGTTCGGTTCCTGTTCCTTTTCACACCCGGAAAACACACGGCATCTTCGTTTACTCATACAAACCCATCGGTGTTACGAACACTGTCTTAGGGATGTGCTGTTTGTCCATGGCCTTCCTGGTAGTATCCACAAGCTAAATCCAAGTTTTAAAAAATAGCGGGCACCTGAAAGTGAGGAAAACGACTGTTCTATATCGGACAAACAGAGGGCATGTCAGAGTTTTCTTGTAGAGGCACCTATATTCCACGCACATGCACATGTCACACTTCTTTACAATTACTGTAGTCATGGTGGCCAATGGGCTGCAGGAAAAATTTGCATGGGATCAACAATGTCAGGATGCATTCAACATTATCAAGGAGAAACTAACAAGTGCCCCATAATAAGATTCGTGGACTTCAGTCAACCGTTTGTTCTAGAGACTGAATCCAGTCTTCAGGATTTGGAAGTAGTTTTGTCTCAGACTGAGAGTGATCACCTACACTAGTGGAAGACTCTATCACCAGAATGTAACACCACAAACTACAGTTCCAGGAGACTGGATATATTAGCACTGGAATGGTCTGTGTGAAAAGATGATCTGATGGGTCAGATTTCACAGTATTTAGGGACAACAATCCGTTGAGCTACCTCACAACTGCGAAACTATGAGCAGTGGAACAGAAATGGGCTGCTCAACTAGCCATCGACCACGGTCAATTTCAGGTCTGGGAGTGTAAACAGAAATGTGGATAGTCTATCCCGACGGCCTGGCCAACCGGGAAACCAGACGATCTCGATGAAGTGACAGCAGTACTGGTGTAACTGGTTCCATATGTCGCGATACGATTGAACAAATGTTGAAAACAACGTTAAATCCTACTCATTCCATTGCTGCACGACTTATCTCCAAGGATGCCATAGGATGTTCAACTGTGGTGGCATCTGTGAACCTTGTGACAGCCTTACCCGCTCTTACCCTGAAGAAGATAATCAATCGGTAACAGCAGGATAAGGTAATTTCCATGGTGCTGTATTTCCTTTGTAGGTCGTCAAGGCCAACTGCAGAAGAGCGCACAACAAAACAAGCTGAAGTGATATTAATGCTAAGACAGTGGGATCGACTAGAATTTGACAGAGATCAAGTACTGTGTCGAGTGGTACAAAACTATCTCAGTGGTGAACAATATGAGACAATCGTTCTGAACCAATCAAAGATTCTGAGAGCAGATGTGTTGAAGGGCCTCCATGATCGAGCAGGACATCACAGGGTCGAAAGAACCCTACCTCTGGTAAGAGAGTGGTGTGATTGCCGAAGATGCAGTCTGAGATTGAGGAGCATTGCAAAACGTGTGAGCGTTGTATTGTAGCTAAGATGCCCTCACCTGACATTCGTATGGCTCTAAGCTCGCTGCAAGCGAATCACCTCCTGGATATACTTACCATGGATTACATGGTCCTAGAACCAAGCTTCAACAGTCAAGAGAATGTCCTTGTCCTCATAGATGTCTTTACCAATTATACGCAGACCTTACCCATCCGTGACCAGACAGTCAAAAGTGGAGCAAACATGATAATGGAGGAATAGTTCCTAAGGTTTGGAGTTTCTTTCTGCGTACATTCTGACCAGGGGACCCATTTCGAGGACAGTCCGATCCAGCAACTGTGTACGACATATGGGATTACGAAGATATGCACTTCCCCTTACCATCCCCAGGGGAATGGACTGAAACAGTGCTTCAATAAAACACTTCCTGATTTGTTGCAGACTCTGCAGAGAAGCTTCGCTGGGTGAGTAGGAATTCTTCAGTCATATCGCGATGGTGCCTACATGTGCCAGAACACGAGAATGCCCACAGTTCCTATTATCCTGGACACTGATCAGCCCAGCCAGTACAGCACCCGGTCACCCATCCAAGTACTGGGCTCAACGTTGCTTAACTTCAGTGATCTGATGAGAACCGGTGTGTCCGCTGGGTTGAACACATTTCGTGTACATGGACAATGCTACACTCTGGCATGTTACAACTGAATTGACTTGAAGAATATCAGAATCGACCGAGGGTAGCTTGGTACAAAGTAGGGGAGCGAAACAGACAAATTCCAGAAAAACAGAAATGACGGACCACAGTTCCTATTATCCTGGACACTGATCAGCCCAGCCAGTACAGCACCCGGTCACCCATCCAAGTATTGGGCTCAACGTTGCTTAACTTCAGTGATCTGATGAGAACCGGTGTGTCCGCTGGGTTGAACACATTTCGTGTACATCGACAATGCTACACTCTGGCATGTTACAACTGAATTGACTTGAAGAATATCAGAATCTCCCGAGGGTAGCTTGGTACAAAGTAGGGGAGCGAAACAGACAAATTCCAGAAAAACATAAATGACGGACGTTTAACTAGACATAGTCGTCAACGGACAGGGGTGAGTGAATATGATTTTATGTCGCTTTCCACACAATTTCAGTAATATCACGACATTGGTTCTTATTTCTTTTCACACCCGGAAACCACACAGGTAGGATCCTAACGGACAGCTGGTAAACAAACAAACCTACACCACAAACACGGAATCACAATTCAACATAGAATAGATTGTGTCCAGGAGACAGTACAAGGATCGAACATATCACCTGCAAGTCCACATCAAGCTATACTGGACTTGGCCTCACAAGTGATGCAGGAGACAGGTAAACTCAAGCCAGCTACTATGGGTGATCGAGGACAATCCAGCTCATATAAATTTATTGAACTGTATGTTTTTTTGTTTTTTGTTATTGCGACATTATCATTGTGTTAGTTCAACAGTTGTTCGCTGAGGACACCGACCATAGCAGGGAAGATTATGGACATGGTTTCGGTTAGCCCTCCAACTCCTATCAAATTGAATATGAAGTGCATTTAATATCATCCTCCTTGTTTACAAAACTCCAAGATTAATTACTAGTATCTGCACAAGCCGCTAGGGGTCATGACAGTGAACAATATGTAAATGTCTGCCACCTGTTCGTGTGTGAGTGGTACTGCACAAAAAATTTGTCTTTTGTGGCAGCCAGAGATATGGATACTCGGTCTAAACTGTGTCTAAGACATGGGTAGATTGACATGTGGGATCAGCAACAACCACGTGTTTGTGACATCACAATGCTGAACAGTGGTACACATATAATCTGTTTATAGCTCTTGTAACCAGAAAGAATTTGTCTTATAAAGACAATAAAATGTAAATTTAAGACATAATAGTCAACTCACATTCTGTGTCAATGTCTGATAGGGATTATTATTCCTATGCTCCAGTTGGTTTTGTATAATAGTGTGATGCACGGAAACATATATAATGCAGGTGTCACTGAAGCAACTGAAAGATCCATGGCCTGGATCATGGTCCCCAAGGTGGTCCCTGAGGAGGACGCATAGGTGTATGCTGTAATTGCAGTGTTGAGAGTCTCTTGACAAAGTTTCATAAAAGCTTTATTCTGTCTCCTGATACAGGGTAGACATTGAGTATGAGGGTGGTTGGCGGCCATTTGCTTATCGACGCACCTGGTCAGGTTGTCTTGTTGCCTGGCTAGTTTGGCCTATTTCACAATGGCCTTACATAAACATATATAGATCAGTGGTGGAAAGTTTGGTTTTCTCCCTCTGTGATGTCTTCCGTGCAGCTTCCAGCTTTCGGCTGGACGATCACTCATGGAGATGATTGTATCAAGAGATAGTGTGGACGCTACATGTGAGATTTCTCCACTGGAGGCAAGGTCGAGCTCCATAAGGTGTATAGCCTGACCAGTTCTGGAACTGTTGTTCCTTCATCAGAGGCAGTTAATCATCTGGATTGAACAAGTTCTCGCTATTAATAGGGTGTTATCCAGCAACAAGTGAATGGCGCCATTTGATTGTCGATCCGGGTGCATATCAGTGAACTGGTAGGAGACAAATCAAGGACCCAATCTGGCATTTGCCATCTGGGTGGCGATCCAGGAGTGTGATCTGGGTGTAAGTTTGTGTTGGTACACACAGGAGGAACAATCCAGGTGTGTGATCCGGGTCATGAAGAACAGGAGAAGGATGTGACCGGCTCAGCTGTTTAATGAGGAGCAGTATTGCTGGGCCATGGCTACGTATCAGTAACCTATTATGTACTAAAAACTATCTATCTAAACAGCCTGAATTGTATATTAGTGAAGGTTCAGCTTGCTAGAATAGTTCATTTTGATATTCACATGTTTCCTACTAAACAGCAGGTAGGAACAATAACTTGACAGGGTACTTGTCATGCCACATGTATGAACAAATCAGAACTGAAAGTGATATGTTCAAACGCTCATGGCAGTTAATAATAATAATATGAATATAATAATATTATTTTTATTTCATACACATTTGGAATTGGTCCTAATGGTGCATTCCACACGTAAATGATGTGCGGCTAAAAACAGGCATGGTTTCGGATCTTCGGCCATAAATAGATGTAAAATCTTTAACAAAAACCCTGTAAAAGTATATATTTTCTAAATGCGCACACTCGTGCCGTTATTTTAGGAGACTTGTGAGCTACTGAAATTGAAAAGGAAAGACGTGCAATCCTCCTTAAACCTTCTTCAGCTTTTCTGAAAAACTCCATAAAATATATGAAAATGTGTCAAATTCTACCTGCAATCCAGAGAAAACGTATGAAACGATTTTCTTTTTATGAATGTTAAAGTGTTTCCCATCCAAAGGACAATTTAAAATGGCGGAAAAAAGAGGGGGTCAACCAACTCGTTTTTTGTAAAATTTTATCGCCATAAAGGAATCATTTTCGCTTCCCGAAAAAGTGAGGATTTTGGCCCGCCAGATATTCAATTCCGGACACGATTAACTCTGTAGTGGCGAGTGGGTGCGATCAACAAGCAATTGTTATATCCTCGTTTGGAGAAATGGTTACGTCCAGCAGGGTGATACTATAGATATCAGTTAGTAGAAAGGTAAGAAGAATTACCATGCTGTCAAAATCGGGCGACCTTCTTTATTATAAAATTAGGGAGGGGCCACTTTGTGCGAAACCGTGGCAAGTGTGGAGTGCACCCTAACTGTCATAAAATTATAGGTCTTTTGATTATTGATGCAGAAAATCTTTTATGGATAATGGCTGAATGTTGAATGTCAATCTGGCACTTGCCATCTAACAATGGTTTAGAGTATGACAAACAAAGACGCAGACAGTGGCATGTTGTCAATACGTGGAATGAGCCTTCCAAATTGGGTTGTACATATTACTAAGCTACATGTAAATAGAGAAAATAACAATGTTTGTTTATTCCTTCTCATTCAAGCTGAAAGGAGCTTTGGTGTGCAGCTCGTAGGTCGATACGGATTTGATATTTTTGGAACATCATGATGTCTTGCCGGCATCATTGAAAACTGTTGACTGCTTCTCTCTTGCAGGAAACAAGCCTATGTTTATGTATACTATAATTGTCTTTTTCAATTTGGTGCTAATACTGTTATATGGAATAGGTCTTTGGATTATGGACGCGGATATTCTCTAATGGACGACGGCTGAATTATGAATGATGGACCAGATGCTTGTAATCCAATAGAGCACAGGTAAATGGGGTTGGGTCATGCTGGATTCTAGAGTCAGATCTGCCTTCAGTACTACACTGATCTGATAGCTGATGTTGTTGCGAGAATGTCCACGAGACCAGAAATGTCTTGGCACATGCTTGTCACTGTGATTCCTTGTGTTACGGATATGCTCGTGGAATGTACAGTTGGTTTCTCCAACATATTGTTTGGAGCACTGGGTGCACATAAGGATGTAGATCACATTTTGCATACAGCACTTTGTCATAAGGTTGATGTAATATTGTAGACCTGCGTGGCTGCTCATAAAGAGCATATAAGGGCTCCTTGGTAAAGTTTGGGACAATATATAAAGCACATTTCTTGCAGGTGAAGAGAGTTATCATGCTCGCAAAACTCTGGAAGTTGAGTTACCTTCCAGCTGTTCGTCCCGAAGGTTGATGACGAAGGTAGTTGGGGTGGGTGCTTCCAACTCAGCATCCGAATCGAGGTCCATTTCCCCCAAAAGAATGCTAGGAAATATTTATGCCAAACCAGTTTCGATCTAGAGTGATCTTATCAGAGGATGACAAATAGGATCAGTGTCTAGCTTTCAATACTCAGCAACAGTTGACCAGTGTAGGCTGGCGAGTTGGCCAGTGGGAGTATCTAAGTGAGTGCAGTCAACTGGGTCCACAAATGGAACACCAGCCAACTGCTGGCTAACTGTTGCTGAGTATTTAAAGCTGGACACTGACCGTATTTGTCATCCTCTGATAAGATCACTCTAGATCGAAACTCGTCAGGCATACGGATCTCCAAGCATTCACCCCGTGCTTCACCTTTGTACTGGTTCATCTACTCTCTTTTGAACTGTACATATCATGCTGTCAAAATGAACACCCATGGTCATTCACTGCTCAAGACCATGGCAAACATGAAGACAGGCAGCGCCAGGTCGTCTGTGAAGTCGGGCCTTCCTATAAAGTTGTACATACCACGCAATGTCTACGGTCAACTTACACTGCTTGAGAGCATGGCATATATAGAGAGGCAGCATCAGATTGTCAGTCTATGAAGTCAACCCTTTCCATAGGGTTGTGTATATCCACCACAAAATTATTGTCTAATCATCTTACACTGCTTGAGAGCATGGCGAACATGAAGAGAGGCAGCACCAGGTTGTCGGTCTGTGAAGTCCACACTTCCTGAAGGGTCATACATACCACACAATTAATGTCTATGGTCATCTTACACTGCTTGAGAGCATGGTGAACATGAAGAGAGGCAGCATCAGGTTGTCGGTCTGTGAAGTCCACACTTCCTGAAGGGTCATACATACCATACAATTATTGTCTAATCATCTTACACTGCTTGAGAGCATGGTGAACATGAAGAGAGGCAGCACCAGGTTGTCGGTCTGTGAAGTCCACACTTCCTGAAGGGTCATACATACCACACAATTAATGTCTATGGTCATCTTACACTGCTTGAGAGCATGGTAAACATGAAGAGAGGCAGCATCAGGTTGTCGGTCTGTGAAGTCCACACTTCCTGAAGGGTCATACATACCACACAATTAATGTGTATGGTCATCTTACACTGCTTGAGAGCATGGTGAACATGAAGAGAGGCAGCATCAGGTTGTCAATCTGTGAAGTCCACACTTCCTGAAGGATCATACATACCACACAATTATTGTCTAATCATCTTACACTGCTTGAGAGCATGGTGAACATGAAGAGAGGCAGCACCAGGTTGTCAGTCTGTGAAGTCCACACTTCCTGAAGGGTCATACATACCACACAATTATTGTCTAATCATCTTACACTGCTTGAGAGCATGGTGAACATGAAGAGAGGCAGCATCAGGTTGTCAATCTGTGAAGTCCACACTTCCTGAAGGGTCATACATACCACACAATTATTGTCTAATCATCTTACACTGTTTGAGAGCATGGTGAACATGAAGAGAGGCAGCACCAGGTTGTCGGTCTGTGAAGTCCACACTTCCTGAAGGGTCATACATACCACATAATTAATGTCTACGGTCATCTTACACTGCTTGAGAGCATGGTGAACATGAAGAGAGGCAGCATTAGGTTGTCGGTCTGTGAAGTCCACATTTCCTGAAGGGTCATACATACCACACAATTATTGTCTAATCATCTTACACTGCTTGAGAGCATGGTGAACATGAAGAGAGGCAGCACCAGGTTGTCGGTCTGTGAAGTCCACACTTCCTGAAGGGTCATACATACCACACAATTAATGTCTATGGTCATCTTACACTGTTTGAGAGCATGGTGAACATGAAGAGAGGCAGCATCAGGTTGTCGGTCTGTGAAGTCCACACTTCCTGAAGGGTCATACATACCACACAATTAATGTGTATGGTCATCTTACACTGCTTGAGAGCATGGTGAACATGAAGAGAGGCAGCACCAGGTTGTCAATCTGTGAAGTTAGCCCTTCCAGTATTGAAGTTAGTGTGACAATAACACATATTAACAGCAGCGAATTATTCCACTGAATACCTGAGAAAAATATAGAAATCAAATTTTATCATCAGAATTATTCCCCAAAATTGCATCCACAAAACTAGAACCATCAGGCATGTGCCCCATCATATATAGGGCAATTACAGAACACCAGGAGGGCAATGGCAAACCCTGGTCAACTCAAATTCATGATTTTATGAACAGATCACATCAGTTCATGAAGTGTTCACATATGCAGTTCAAGAACTGAAGTTCTTGAATAGTTCATGAGCTAATCATGAACTATTCATGAACATGGACAGGTTGTTCATTTACAAAAACATTATAAGAACAGGGTTCATACACTTACAGCAGGAAGAAACTCCAGGAGTTTTCCAGGACTTTCCACGTCAATAATTTAAATTTCGAAGAGTCGCAATAAAGATGAGCAAATTAACAAAGTTTAGGAACAAATTTTGGCAAAGTAACACGTGGCATCAGATATTTGATTCTCCCAAAAGATGAAAGTGTAGTTTTTCCAGGAGTTCCACTTTATTTTTAAGGATTTTCCTGGACTTCCAGGAGTTTTAAGGAAGTTCCAGAAGGGGTATGAACCTTATAAGAAAAATTAGCAACCACCTAGCTTGAAATAAAATGGGGGGGAGGGGAACACATCAAATATAATTTCACTGTTCAACAAAAAACTCTTCCATTACATCTGGATAGCCCTGTGTATTCGGTAATTTTAACAACATTCGCCGACAAATACATGACCTGTGGCATACACGAAAGTTGATCATTACTGAAAGTCACAACCCCTCTTTTATCCAATAACATTGATCAATCTATTTATGAAATGTAATAGTGCCCTTATCTATGCTTCACATCTGTCAGAAAATCATCTTAATTTGACAAGCCCTCTCAATTCACCACATCAATCAGCAATTGCCGAGGTAAATGCTGTGGCATAATCAGTTCAACTCGGCACTATTTAACATGGTGTTAAATAGGAATTATTTTAATATGTCATGGTTTTTGCCCAGGCGAGTTTTCCGAATTGTGTGTGCACCATCGCTGCATGGGCTGCCATCACTTGATTTTTGCGACTGTCCATATATGACAGTCAATAATTATCATACATCAACATGGCGGACATTCATACGCACATGCTTTTATGACCGACAATGCATAGCCACGTGACATCGAGTGTTTGAAACCGAAGAATATAATTAAATTTATATTTAACCTTCAATATTTTGTTTTTACATACATTTATGATGATAAAGCATGAAGGCCCATTTCCACAGCACGTGTACCGACATAAACGACTTCTATGTGTTATTAGTGCATTTCCACAGCAGGCAACATGATGTGCTGCAGCAAAAATGCATTGAGAAAGTCCTGGTTCTAATTTTGTCGCGCGTCAAAATGTATGTCTGATATTGCTACAACAAGACACATGCTGTTAGCACTACACAATTGAAAAAGGCTATTTTTCAGACGTGGTTGTAGCTGACAAAACATGTGCTGTGGAAATGGGCCTTGAGGCAGCATGAAACCAAACCTGATGTCTGTGGACCTGTGAAGCTACAGTGTAAGATTAAATTTTATTCAGCCTAAATGTATTACCTAAGTATGATAAGGCCAGAACAGCTAACATCTGAGATAGTATTGCAAATGCTGTGCCTTCCAATGTCTTTTTACTTCCTGAAATGAAACAATAATTATATTTAAGAGATACATAATCAAAGTTTAGTATTCAGTTTGGCTGCAATTGTTGAATTATCAATAACAAAAACAAGACATGTGGCTCAATTTGTACATCGAACCGTTTGGTAGTTCAGCGATTAGAGACAAAACTATACCAATGTCCACATTAAGCCTTTATGAAATATGGATGTTCATGCCATTCGCAATCTCCCCCCAAATGTTCAACTGTTTACATTTATAGTTGGTACATTGTAGTTTGACTGAAATTTCCATCAAGGGATCCACCATGAGGTTTTTGAAAGATAAATTGAAGTTCTATACCTTTCATCATGTTTGTGACCAACATATACATTGAAAGTTCTATAGTTTACCAAAAGTATTGTTACGTACATAATTTAATCACCTGGGATCCATTCCAGTTGTGTGGTCGGCAGGTAAGTGATGTAGTGATACAAGTGGACGTGATTTGCGAGTACAACCACTCGACTGGCGCGACTGTGGAAAAGGAACATTTCTACAGATAGTTACCTGGCCAATGGTGGCGACCAAATAAAGTGCCACCTATCGATGCTGCTGTGTCACCCACACCAAGAGAGATCACTCCACTGTACAAGGTTATATCAGCTCCTGTATCAGATAGGGAATGTGAAGTTGAGATATTTAACATTGAACAAGACGGGGCACTAACATGCAAAACTCCTCAGCCCCGGCAGCATTAATTCCAGTCATGTAAACCATTTTTTTTTTCTGTCAAAAAAATCCTATTTAAAAAATATCAATTTCACCTCAATTTTTGACGGGGAATTCAATTTCGAATTTCGAACCAGGAATGCATAAATCAGATGGTTTTCACCTTTCCCTTCATATGTAGGTCGGCTCTAATATGATCAGCATGTTTGGCCCAAAGTTTGCAGTCAACCTCTGCGACAATTTCCTGGGACTAAAATCGTCTCGATCCGTCCTGCACCAGATAGTATCTCCAATATTCCACCGATTGAACGTGGTCAACTGTGCAGACGAGCCTGCCCGTGTGGTTCAAGGTAAGAAGCAGGTGCTTGCAATGACTGATAAAACAGTCAATCTCATTGGACGGGACAGGTTCACAGATATTGTACAGATATTTACATTTCAGGAATTCGAGTTGTAGGGTTTTTCATGCTTCTCAATCAACTTTTAGGCGCACTTCATAGTTTACAAAAGATGCATTATAATTGCTTTAATAAGCGGATTCACGGTTCGACTGCGTCAATGTCATAAGCAGGGTTGATCACTGCATATTAATTATGGTAATAGGGTGCTATTCATTATTCACCTTGATCACTTTACGACAGAGCTAAGCCTACATGTAGCTGTGAATAGTGAGACAAATGGACCGTCTGACCACTAACAAAAATTACTAAATGCAATGCACCTCAGGTCAATCAGGGTACCGGTACTATAATTCAGGTGAAGAATTGGCAAGCTGCCAAAAAGGATGTGGGGCAACAGTGTATGGAAAAGGACTTAGCCCTGTTCCTGACAAAAATAAATAGACACACAGATCCAGAACATACAAAAGGCACATCTACAAGATATGCTTAACAGTTGTGTGCAAGTTTCATGATCATCCTTGCAGTAGTTTTTCAGATGTGGCGAAGACACAAAGTTGACAGACACACAGGGGTACAGACAGAGGGACAGACATAAATGCCCATAACAATACTCTTTAGCCCATATGGGCGGAGGAGTAAAAACAGGTATATGTTATCAAATTTCAGAATAGATTAAGGGTTTTGATTGGCCAATTACGCAAATGTGCCAGACCATATTCGATATGTTGGATATTTCGGTTGGATATTTCTCATATACCAATGCTGGTGAGTATATGCATGCAACATGTGCAGCTGCAGGCAAAGACAGATTTGTCTGCACAAGTATGTGTGCACGAGTACTGCCACAGTTGTTTGAGAATGGGGTGGGGGATCCAACTGACAAGTCCATTGTAGACATAAGGAAATACTTACGTCTCAGTGTGGTAGGTGAGGAGAGCCATAAGGGCAGAGACAATCCGACCAGCAGATAGATGTGTGTCAATAACACAGGTCCTGTGTCTTTCTCATCAACAAACACCTTAAACATTTCCTGTATACTCTCGCCCAGTGGAGGGATACTGCACACACGGATAGCCTAATGTAGCAGAACAATTATTACACTGATAAAATCATATGACAAACCATAGACATTCTTACAGTAACATAAATGGTTCATTACATAGTCCAGTATAATATTTCTGACAAATGGACCACCTTTGACCCGCAGTTACCCAGTAAAAATGGGCCAATCTGAAACATCTTACTGATCCTAGATCTTAGGATTCTTGAGATATGGTGGTAACAAGCAATTTGTGACAAACTGATATAATTTGACCTGGTGTTCCAGAGAACAAGAGCCCAAGGAGCTCGTACATCTAGAATTACACTGGCTCAAATTTCAAGGTTGTTTAATGGCCTTTGTCCCAATCGGAAGCTAGCAATTCAGGGAATGTAATACTTATGACATCTTATATTCAATGATAAACTAAAAGGGGCTGTTGGTAACTATGTGACCTTGAAACAAGAGCCGAGAGCTCACATATCCCACACTGAAATCGACAATGGTCAAACACAAGAAAATATTAATTTTCCTAATAGATTCCTTCCAGGTGAGAATTTTTTTCATGAAGGAAGAAAAATGTGAAAAAAGTGATGAAATAAATTTTTGTTCTTGAGTTAATAAACAGATATAAAGTTCATGAAGGACCCCTCCCACAGTTAAATTAGTAAATGCATGGTTTTTATTTCCCCAATGGTTTAACTGAATGTAGCTTTTTCATACATATATCGAATAGGGGAGCTAAATCCACAGGACAAATGTCATATACATGCAGGGAGACAACTCTGACGAATCCAACCTAACAATATAGTCTATTAAACTGGATTCAGTTTTGAGGTACTGTGACCTTGACCTTTGACCTGATGACCTCAAAAATGAATAGGGTTTCACTTTGCCTCGAGAGTAAGGTACCGGAGTATACAAAAAGTTTGGTACTAATCCATACCTTGAAACTGGAGATATGTCATGGACAACAAATGTTAATGGATGGTCACAGTGACCCTGACCATGGTAAATTTTGGTACAAGATACATCGTTTCCACTTAATGTATCTACGGACAAAACCCCCCCATAATATTCAACAATTTCAAGATTTTGGGGTCACAGTTGCTTTGACCTTGACCTGAATTTTGGTAAATGACACATCATGTCCGCCTAATGTATCTACTGACACAAAAAGTATTTTTAATAATTTCCTGATTTTTAAGCCACAGAGATCTTTGACCTCTGAACTTGACCTACATCTGATATGCGACACATTGTCCCCCTAGGGTAACTCACCACAAATTGGAACTGTAGATAGAAAACTGTCAATGATCAATGGTTTCCTGATTGTAGGCCATAGTGACCTCAATCTCAATTTTGGTATGCAACACATTGTCCCTGAAAAATTGCAACTGTGCATAGAAAACTATCATAGAAAAAGACCGGACATGAAAGATCCAATGATTTCCCGATTTTCAGGCCAGTGACCTTGACCTCTGACCTCAACCTCCATTCTGGTATGCAACACATCGGCTCCCCGTAAGGTATCCACTCACAAAAAATTGAAAATCTAGATAGAAAACTGTCCCAGATATTGAAACTGTCTCAGATACTGACCGGACATGAACAGACTGATGGAAATCGCCATCACGTAATATGTACGCCTTTTTGGCGAGCGCATAAAAGGGGTCCACAGATTATCAATACGCTTCTGCTCTATGGCCATACAGATCTTTCATTTTGACGGGGCTGGTTGTATCTTTTAACCGTAAATCAGCCCCATAAAATGCAAGGTCTGCCATGTGGTGTTCCTATGCATTTTCATTCTTGAAATATGGTGTTAACGAGTAAACGGAGATGAACGGACTGTCGGATGGATGGACGTACATGAGGCCAACAATACCTCCAGGTCAATTTTGGCCGAGGGGTAAAAATGACACACATAGTTGACTTTATAAAAGAACAGTTTTTGCAACAATGACGTTCATGATATATTTCCAATGGATGACGTTCAGTTTTGTTAAGAACCAGGCATCTTCTGAATCACATTTTTAGAGAAAGGTATCTGATGAATGCTTTTTGATTAAAATTGAAATTAAAATACACACATACAAGTTCATGCACTGTGGTTAAGTAATATGTTCTGCATTGTCTGCACGGTTCAGGTTTATTTGGTAGGAGACTGATTTTTAACATTAATTTTTATTTGTAAGTCTAATTTTTGTTGTAAGGAAATCATATAATTATCAAGGTTGAATTCATAATGTAGGCCAACAGGCATGACAGGTCAAGAGATTTATGTGTTAGTTAGGTAGTAACTCACCTCCAAGACGATGAGAACAGCCAGGGCGACAACTGAGGCCATGTAGAGAAAGCCTGGATCAATCAACAGTCCTGGTACATATACAGTTGTAACCAATATGTGGAAGTACTTGCGAATTACAGTCAGGGCAGGTCTCTTTTTGGGTGGTTCAGATTGATTTGTGGTGTCAGTGGACTGGGATAAAACACTAGCCACAGCTATCATGGTACATACCAGCCAGAACAGAAATAAACCAAGCTGAAAACGACAAAATTTTAAAATGTGATTAAAACCTTCGGCTTGAAGGGCCAACACCACTGGAACTATTGTTGTTGCAATAGATTTGATAACAGTCCTGAAAAGTTGCAATATCTCAATATTAATTAATCAACACTAATTGAGATCAGAGTTTCAGGTGAGGCTACCAGGACAGTTTTGTTGGCTGAAGGGATGAAACAGCATGCGCTGTTGTATATAATGTTTGAAATCATTATTTTTTCACTAGTGTTGAATAAATCCTATAAACACCGAAATGTTATGAGAAAGTATAGTAGGTTTATGTTGCAATCTAGGAAATCTGATTACATATGCTTCATAGTGCATAGAAACTGTCTGTTTCACCCCCAGGAGCCAGCCTCATGACGGCCAGCCTCAGCTGGAATTACAACCTGGCTTATATCGATCTATATCGTGTCATTAAACAATGTATTAAGATCTGCTGTGTCATTAAATACCCTAAAACAAAAGAGTTAGGCAGGCAATGCCTTCATGGGACAATACACATTACAATGGAAGAATTCAAATCCCCTCTGAGCCTAAAATATACCATAGAATAAACCCAAACACTGATGCATGGTAAACCAAGTTACTTAAACCCAGAAGTAGCAAACATCACCAAAACAGTGCAAGATTCGTCTCTAGAATTTAGACCATGTTCAATTATGCGATATCCGTTAAAAACAAGGCACTACAAGTTACAAATAACTGTGCAGCTAAAATTACCTAGATAACACAGCAAAATCTCAACACACCGTTGCACTAAACTCTTAACAAGTTGATTGCAAATACTGTTTAACTCAACTTGAAAATAAGTAAACTTCTCTCATCTGTTTACAAAAGATAAAGATGCAGACTGCAGCTCATGTCTTCCCTCAGTGACAGTTGGAACAGAAGAGGACAATATGCCATGTGCTCAGTAGTTTTGAAGGCAAAATCACATGACCTCTGTGTAAACAGATGGGGCTCTGTACAGGGGGAGACCCATATATTTACTTTTAACTAGTAAACAATCAGAGACTAAAGTGATCAGTCTCTGAGGGGTTACATACGTGATACTTGAATTCACCTATTCACCCCTAAAAATCACTATAATGAAAAGTTTAAGGATCTACTCACCTTTCTCCTATCCATGATTATATAGGTGACTAGCCAGAGGACTGGGTTTGTGTCTAGATAGATATACAACATGGGTAGAATGAACAAGATTCCCATGGCCAGGTGTACAACATAGAAGTGTAAAGGGCCGGGGGAACAGCCATATCTCCAATGGTACAGCAACAACAACATCAGTATCAGGCTAACGCCAAGTACTACAATCTGGAATGAACAAAAGCAGTAGCACTTATATGTTCTAATATGCAGCATAGTAGAAAGAATAGGGAGAACAAAGATATTAAACTTATATAAAACTAATATACAGTGAAAACTGGAAAAAAAAAAAAAAAAAAAAATTATTGACCATGCTTGGGACTATGAGGCGCCGTTTGTCACTTTCTGATTTAATCTACTGATTTATAAATATCGGGTATTTAGCAGTCGGATATATAAATATCGGGTATTTAGCAGTCGGATATATAAATTTGCAAAAAATGAGCGTGAAATAAACACCAAGTTCAGTCAATTTTAAATCCTATATCAGCGAATAAAATCCGAGAAAAATTTATAAATACCTATTTTGGATTTCAAGATATATATATCTCTCGTTGTGTTATTTCTGGGATATAAATTTCTCCACCATATATATATATATTCCTGATAAAGGATTTCTTATTTATATATCCAAGGTAACATATCTTACTGATATATAAATATTTAAAAATGTGTAGTTGGGTATATATATATCCATCTTCATCTAACTCCGGATTTACAAATACTGAACTGAGAAAGTCTCATATATAGATATCCCAGTTATAATATGCTAATGAGTTGCGATACGTTTACCACAAAAATGATGATGTCACACTAAGCCTCTTCAAGTGTACCAAGGGTCGGCAAACACCGCTCAATCATTCCGCAGATTCTCATGTGCGGTATTGTAAACACACGCTAATTTGTGGGTCATCTGTGAATATTATCGGGCAAATTCATTCAGGTACTTTTAACCAGCGTTATTCGCAGAAGCACAGAATTTATAGAAAGCTATTATTATTAGTATTCATTATGTCTTGCCCACGGATCACAAGGACTTTTGTCACCTGAAACACGAAATAGACAATATGATCTAAACCAACACCAAAACCGACGACGTCATCGGTTTTGAGACTCATCAGCATACTATTAGCATACTATAAATGGGATATCTATATATGAGACTTTCTCAGTTCAGTATTTGTAAATCCGGAGTTAGACGAAGACTGGATATATATATATACCCAACAGCACATTTTGAAATATTTATATATCAGTAAGATACGTTACCTCGGATATATAAATAAGAAATCGTTTGTCAGGAATATATATATATATTGTGGAGGAATTTATATCCCAGAAATAACACAACGAGAGATATATATATCTTGAAATCTAATATAGGTATTTATAAATATTTCTCGGATTTTATTCGCTGATATAGGATTTAAAATTGACTAAAGTCGGTGTTTATTTCACGCTCATTTTATGCACATTTATATATCCGACTGCTAAATACCCGATATTTATAAATCAGTATATTAAATCAGAAAGTGACAAACGGCGCCTCATATGGGACCAGATATAGTGTCGGGTTTGACAGGGTTTTGGTGTATCAAGGTTCAAAATACTTAAATTTAAGTATTGACACCATGGATAGTGTCGGTATTTAGAGGTTGCTTGGTTTACCCAGGTGTCAGTTTTCACAGGTTCCGCTGTAATAGGTTAAGATAACTCCTATTTCATGCAGTCCATTCTCATAGCATCAAATTGTATACCTCCTACACTCAGTCATACCCTCTGATTGCACTGGGGTGAAAAACAGCGCACAGCTTTTATGTGAACAACTCTTGGCCAATCAGCATCATCCGTTGCTAAGTGAGGCTAAACTCACAAGCTCATGAGTTCTGGTCAACTGAAGATGTACCGTGTGCTCTTCTCAACTAGAATGAGAGATAAGGGGCGGAAGGCAGCTTTGAATTATACCCCACCACTCATAGAAATTTTATTGGCCTTCCCAATGTTGTAACATGGATTGAAGAGAATTTCCTCCCATGACCTATAGAATAAACTAGGCCCATGGGCTTATACAGGGATCTATTATTCTGGGTATTTTATTCAAATACATCAACCTGCTGATTTGGCTTATTGCACTGGCGAGTACACACTGATCTTGAATCTTGGAGGTGGCCCAATTTCGGCCAAGACTCTGGTTGCCCGGCGATGCAATATGATATTTTTTAAATAAATTTAAGGGTCCACTGCATGCATTACAACGTTGTTGTTGTAGACACGGGTTGGTGTCATGCTAAAAAAGATCCAGTATCTCGGAAATAAATCATAGGAACGTCAAACTTAACACTTAATTTGGGTTGCCCTGGTGCAATTAACCGGTCAATATTTAAATAATACACGCGGGAATTGTATGCTCCCCATTCCGCTTTAGTCCAACACTGCCAGGCCATTATTCTGTTCTGTATTAAATTAACCGAGATCCAACGTGGACAAATATATTTCCCAGTCAAGTCAGGTTTGAGGAACCAAGGGCCATAACTCTTGAAAATATAACTGAAATGCAGAGAAACTTCACGCTGCATAACTATTGGGTAGTGATCATGCAAATTTCATAAATGTCCATATAATATTAACCGAGATCCAGCCCGAACAAGTCCCAATTAACAAAGATTTCAAGAACAAAAGGGCCATAACTCTTGAAAATATACACGAAACACGGAGAAACTTCATGCTGCACAACTACAAAGCACTGGCCACATATCATGCAAACTTCATAATTGTCCATACAATATTAACCAAGATCCAGCTCGGACAAGTCCCAATTCATGGAGATTTCAAGAATAAAGGGCCATAGCTCTTTTAAAAAAAGAAACTCGGAAAAACTTTACGCTGCACAACTACGAGGCACTGGCCACATTTCATGCAAGTTTCAATCCTGTCGATCAAATATTAACCAAGACATTGCGCGGAAGAGGAATTCGTCTGGACAGACGCACGGACAGAAGGACGAAGCGATCGCTATATGCCCCCCCCCCTCTACTTATGCACCCCTCTATAGAGAGGGGGGGGGGGCATATAAATGTTAAACATTTGTGAAGTGCTTTTTTCTCTGATTTCAAAACTTTTGAAAATTTCTCAAACAGATTGAAATTGACCAAGTTCACATCTGGTTGGCATCAATATTGCATCTACTAATACTCAATTACATGTTTGCGAAGTTTGAGCTTGATGTGATTTACTATTTTCAATTTTGAAAAGTGATACAATTTCTTACAAAAACAACAATGTCACACTACAATTCTAACCGACCCTTTAGGGCGTAGATCACGATAATTTCTAAACTATCACCTTCAGTAATAACTTGTCAGGCTATGACAAGCTGGCAGGAGACATGGACCTTTTTGGTCGAATTTGTAGGTTGATAACCCGTGTCATTTATCAAGAATATGATTTTGAAAATGGCAATCTCTCTGATGAGCCATGCATCCCACGGTGGCCATGATGCTTTTGTGTAAAGTTCATTTACATATTTTTAAGGTGTTGACAGTGAAGTCGGTGAGACAAAATAAGTTGAGAACAAGAATGAATGGATTGAAAATAATTTTTAAACGGAAACTGGATAAGGTCTTTTTGGCCTGATGTCGAATGGGGGAGGGGGGATTGGGGGTGGAGATGGGAAATATCCCTGGAGGTTCATATCTACCGTAAGGCATTTTATAAGGTAGCCTTTTGTTGGAAGTGAATACAGATTTATTCATGAGAATACCACATGCATAATCTCCTGTCCATGGAGACCCCATTGAATCTGAAAGGCCCAATGTTTTTCCCATAGTAGGCTCCAGTCCTACTCACTTTGGAGCGGGTGGTTGGATTGGTTCAAGTTCCGTTTGCTTCAATGCCTTTTGCTGAGAAGCAACAGGAACTTGATAATGTGATGTCTAGCACTGTAATATCACTTGTCTTTATTGCACCATGTAAGCGTCCTGTTTGTGTCTTGTGCGCTGTCCTCGATGTTTTAGGTTTTGCGTGGTGCTTAGTTGCTTCGTTGTGATATAGCTGAAATATTGTTGAAAGTGACGTTAAATTCTATTCACTCACTCACTTAAATGGTTTGAATTGTCGTGGCAGATATCGATGCTTTAGTTTTATCCTATTTTGAGGTGTCTAGCCAACTTTTGTATGAAATTCAGCCTGTTTTGAAGAACTCCATAAATGACATTGTCATTGCCCCATAAGCACATGGAAATAATCATGATCTACTCTCTTAATTAAAACTAGGCCCATGGGCATATATAGAAAGGTGGTTCAGAAGATAAACGGTGTTGACTGAGGGTTGGGACAGATACCATCCATCGCAAGTGAACTTTTCTTTGCATAATCTAGATTTTATTGCACTGTACTTCCATTTATAAATTAGTATTTTGTAATTTATGGCTCACAGGAAAAATAGTTTTTAACTGATTGTTATACCCGAGTATCATTTTCAGTGAGTCTGTCACTATTGATTGACTCAGGCTGCAATAGTGGAGACAGTAAAACTCAAAAGAATAGCTGCTTCCTGAATAGCAGATTTCTTTCCCAGAGTTTCAATTCAAAATAGTATCTATTTGTTTGAAAAAGCTCCCCAAAAAAACACACGAAAAGCTGGCCATAATACCAAGCTGATCCATATGTAGTGGTACTAATATTATACATATACCCGGTACTGGTACTGAATAAAAGTATTAGAACACATGAGTGCTGATGAAACAACAAGTGGCAAGACATCCATCTCAGAATATTTCAGTTCTCAGACATGTCAGATACATGTAGTATTATTTCTAAGTTTAACTTCAATTGATTCATTAATTTCACAACATACATGTACATTGTACATATATTCCTAACACCAGTCCATGTGATGACCCAGTTTTAGCTTGACCACTTCATCAGAAACTAGACCCAGCATAGATACATGTACAGCCCCTAGAGCTATGGTAGGGCAGCTCTTTACACATGTACATGTTGCCTCCTGAACTGTATTTCTCTGAGCTGAGGTCAATCTTTGGAAGAGTGACCAAAGCAGGCTTCCATACTTTAGTGCGTATTAATCTGATATCTTGAAGGAAAACAATTAACAGAGTATTATTTAAGACAGGAAAGGGGTCAAATACATGCTAATTGACTATATATAGGCCTACAAAGCCTGTCAACCACTGAAGGGTAACTATTCTGGTCTGAGAAAGAATAAACAATTTAGAATACGTGTACTTTGGACAACCCTAAAATCAGAAATTTTCTAGATCTGATAATAAAGGTGAGACAACTCACCTTTCTAAAAAATAATAATAATAAAATAATGATGCCGTGGCTCCAATCCCAGAAGATTATTCAAGATGCCAATATGTGTCATGGTTGTTGTTGCAATATGCCATTTCTGGTTTTATTCGTCAAAGTTCACCATATGCTTTGCTAATCTTTGGCGTTAGCATTAATTTTGAAGTCCATTGTGTTCCCTGAGTATAGGCGCAACCTGTTCCGTAATTTCCAAGTCAAACGGTCAAATCTGCGGACAAACGGTAAGCGCAACGTCCATGTTAACTGCCAGTGTAAGCAAGGCACAATTCTCTTTGGATTAAAATACTGACTGGAAAGGTTATAATCAGCCTGTGTTCTCCGAAATAAAAATTAGGAATCGTTGAACTTGTTCTGGTTTCGTTTTCGACAGGTCATAGCTTCGCATAGCTTTGGAATTGGAGATGTTGCCAGACATGTACAGTCGATCTCATCAAATCGTGTCACTGAAGCATGTGTCAGTGAAGTTTGTTTTATTTATCCATCAGTTTTGCCTTTAAGTGAATCATGCGCAAATCAAGTGTTGAAAATTGGGGTCTTCATAACCCAGAGCGAGATCGAACGAGAGTGAAACGAGATACACACGTGGACAAAATGATAGGAAAAGTGCACGCACTCGCCCCGGCAGCACTGGCCAGTCTACGATATCACGCGCCTCACATTCCCACGTTTATTGCTGATTAAACGATGGGCAGTCGTGCACGTGTTAAGCCAACCTGCTCACTGGGCTGATACGCACGCGCAAGTTCTTCAAACCACTGTTGGCAGTTTGGTGTTCAATTTGAACCACGTTCACAGGTCCCTTGAAACACAAACCTTACACCCGAGACACTTGCACAAATGTTCAGCAAGTAGGCGCCTAGTTATGAGGTTGGGTTTGGAAATCTTACCAGTAACCGGTGCCAGGAGAGTGCTGCATACATTAACATACGAGACCATCAACCAACCACCATGCCATGCTAGGATCGAGCCCCCGGAAAATTGTCTTCCTGCCATCCCATAATAGCAGTGCTCAAAATAGTATTCGTTTCGACAACTTTGACAAAGTTTACTGATGAGAAAAACCACGATTTTCACGTTCGTAGACTACAAGTCTTCTCCAAGAATTTAAGGTAAATTTTACACAAAACAACTCTGTAGAAATAACGAACAGCGGCTATAGTCTCCACTACCCACGTGAAATTGCTACAGGGATAGATGTATAATACGCCCGACAAATATATTTTTAAGTATGGCCTCATACGCGCATTAATCTGCCAAACGTATGATATGATCATAAATAACACAAAACATCAAAATAAAGTTCAAAACAAGCCACTATTTAAATTAGTACTTGGGCCATTTGGTTGAAAAATACTTGAAAGAAACTTCAACGAATTGATTAAATTCTTCAGCGGATGTTGGACAGGGGAGTACTTCGGACGACCCTACTGGGCAGCCTAGACCAAATTCAAGAAGACTTTATGAGGGATCTCTGCATAGATCCCGATCCCTAACGGGGTCTGCATCTGCATAGATCCCTAAAAATTTAGTGCCTCTCCCCCCCCCCCCTCCCATTCCTTTTTTAATGGAACAGCCCTAAGCATCATGCATGTAATATTTGATGAGAGTCATCATGAGGTCGATATATATAATGAATGAAAGAATATCCCATAAGAGTAATGGGAAACTCTTGCCATTGTTTAGGTGATGTATGCGGAAATTATAATGTCGTCACTAGGTGATATTTCAGTGATGTGGCAACGCTCACAAATCTGAATGTTGAACAGCTGCAGTCATGGGATCACATCGCGTCATCGTGCCTACGGTTCGGTAATCTGGTAATGCACCACCACACATGCAGATATTCACTTGTCGACATGTGATGATCATTTTTTTCCATTTTCTCGGGAATGATAGACAAGTTTTATGTGGTCAAATGTGTTTTATTTTGTACCTGTCATAACAACTGTCGATTTCCCAGAGTTTAAGCAGATTCCAGCCTGGAATTTGAGACTGATTTAATCTTGAACATTCACCCTTCCCATTGGAGGAATTAATGGTTTAACTCAGTTCATACTATGGGTGTCGCCAGAAATTCCTGAAAGGAGGTCGGTTCCTATGCTTACTCATTATAAAGCTCAATACTTTGCTGACCAACATAGGAAAATAATTTATGGTTGAATGCTGCTCTACATGTGCATTCAGGAAAAGCAATTGTACTCTGCAGGAAATCAATAGAAAGGTGCATTGAACTAGGTCTTGTTTCAATTATTCTGTGTTTCAGATAGGATTTCTAGTCACACTAAGGGCCATTACTCTTGACAGGGAGGGGAGACAACTGTCTTTTACAATGAGAACAGGGGGTTAATGCAGCTATCATGACCAGAAGCAGTAGTTTTCATTGTTGTAAATGTGTGCATTGAGATGAAGTAGCTCGACTTTGACTGTTTCTCTATTTATAGATTCTTTTGAACTGATGCTTGAACAAACATGGAGTGGATTGGCCTAAATTTTTACTGTTATTAATGATTTGGATGGATAAATTTCACTAATGGTGAGGTTAAGTGTTCTGTATGGTGTGTCTATGTTACAACTCTGCTGTCTCCATCTCTTGTCATTCTAGCTATGTACCGTAATACATTTTAAAAATATTTTCATCATAATGTGTTTTGTATTCCCTCGGAGGGGTGGGGGGTGAGTCTTTGTACAAAAACCAACATATTTTGCTTTACCTCTGCGCACAGATGGGTATGGTATGCCTACAGCTGCAGATATCATTTAGATTCCCATATATGATTGTGCTTTCACAGCTAAAGCTCCATAAAACTGAGGTACCTCTTTGGTTCAAAAACTACATTTTAATTTTCTGAAAGTTCAAATAGTTCCAATAGACCACAGAGGTCCACATTCCATGCCAGTGGCGATACATTTCTAGTCGACTACCTCATCAAAAAATTACACAACAAACAATATAGCTACACATTGATGTTCATCCCCCCCACTAACAAGTTTGAGTTGAAGTCAATCAGAAAACAATTATTCCATGTACAGATAAATTCAAGTTGGTGACAGCAGCCACATATGATGATGCAGAGATGCAGAGGTAGGTATCTGAGTAGCAGGCCAAATGAAAAAGTAGGCTCAATTCATACAAAATAGTTGATCAATGAATCAGTCGGCAGATCAAATGTGCAAGTACAGACAATTCACCTTGCAACCTGCTATAACAGTGCTGTAACTTAACTTTTTGGGGTGGTTGCCATGAGGGCAAGCTCAATAGTGAAAATGGTTGCCCGCATTGAAAACTGGTTGCCCGCATATCGCATGGAACCCATATTATACTGTAAAATGAAATTAAAGAATATAATGTTCCTCCATGTTGTTGTTGTTGTTTTTTCACTTACAAGTTTAGTAGTACTGTGTCTCCTGATGTGTGTGTTTTTAGTGTTGTATGTAGCTTTCAACATTATTTCAGTCATATCGCGACGTTGACAAGCAATTCAGTTCGTGGTAATTCGCCCTGAAGTTCATTTTGCCTCCTAATGATAAATGTTTTATGGGCAGAACTGGCTGCATGTGCCTCAAGGCTACTCTTTTTGTAAGTCTGCAACCCGTACATGAACGGGTTTTCCTTCCGCTCACGTTCATTCGGTTTCGTTTTTTTAGGCCTATTTCGGCAGCACACATCGCATATTATAATTACCGGGGAACACCTGCAGTGCTGTGACGTTGTCGGCTGGCTGGGAAAACTATAGTGAGCGCGCGCGAAATGTATACTTTCCCGCAGTTTGCAACAATGTTCACATTGACCAGCTGGGATGTGACGCCCATTCAAAAATTGTTTTGATCAATGTGGAAGGCATACACCAACATATTTTAGCTAAATTTGATAAAATTTCGTAATAAATATTCGATTGTGCATGTCCGAATCGAAATAAAGACCTCGGAAATCGGTTTTAAATTTCCGAGATAAACACCAGTTGGCACTGCGGCTTCGGGTCTAAACTGCTGGACTCGTGCCAACTGGTGTTTATCTGGGAAATTTGAAACCACTTCCTCGGTCTTTATTTCTTAAGTGTCCCTGACCAGCAGGGGGCAAAAATTACCTGCAGTTTGTAATAACTCAAGTCAATTTTACAGGTGAATTACTCATGGAAGTCTGAGGAAGCCAGTCAGAATATCAAAAGGTGCCACGTAACTGTTGCAATTATGATGGTGTGACGTTCCCATTGTGAGACTGGTAATTTGGCTGACCCTGAGAGTGATACCCCCTATTAGTTGGAAACTCTTGTTTTGTACAGCCAGCAGCTTTTGTTCCCCTCTCCTCCTCCAGAACAGTATACTTACTGAGACAAAGGCATCCACCGGATCAGCTACTGATATAATATGCACTTCCTGTAGGTGAAAGATAAATGATATCTTTTATAAATGTGGGAAGTTTACACTCAATGGGTCCTCCCTTACCCAACTGGACTGATAGCATGCAGGATGTATTTGGACTGCATGTAGTTAGCTTGCACATGCTACATGTATTCTCTCATGTGGCTGGCATGCACGTTACAGGCATTGTATTCTCCCATGTGGCTAGCATGCACCTTACAGGCCGATTAAGGTTTTCTTCCTTCATGACAACTTTTTCTCCCCTGATACGAATCTAATTGGAGGAAAATTAATAATCTTTTTCTGACTATGGTCAATTCCAGTGTGGGAAATGTGAGCCCTCAGCTCTTGTTTTGGACTGGTCACACAGGCCAGAAAACGGTGTTGGTACAGTTATAACTCCAGTTCAGAGATGCGGATTATAATCAAATTTGAAGCATACCTCAAACTCATTGCAAGTAATTGATTTTGATTGATCACATTAATTTATCACATGTCTGTCCAAACATAAAACTTAAAATTCTATTATTTGTGTGATATCCTTTCTCGGGTTTTGGAATGGTACTAAACGTGGGGCATACCTATTCTTACCCAGTGAACGTAGAATAATTGAAAAGTTACCAATGTTTTATCCATTACAATAACTTCCTGGGTGATTGCATTCCCATCACATTGATAAGAGTTGCGTGGGTGTATATTGAAGCCCATATGGCTCTTGTATTTTTATATTTGAACAATACGTCTTCTCCTGAGTAGTCTGCTCTATTGCTGCCACTCACTATACAAAATACATGAAGGTTCTCAGACACAACATTCTTGTCTCCCTCTAGAGGCTTGGGGATACCATGCATCTGTAATATTTAAATTTGGACAGTGGCTTCAAAAAGACAATAATACAATCCCATAATGTGCATGCTAGCCACATGGAAGAATACATCCCCCATAACATGCAGACTAGTCACATGGGAGGATACATCTCCCATAAAGTGCATGCTAGCCACATGGGAGATTACGTGCTAATGTCAAACTTTTTTCTCGAGTTAATTAACAGATATCAAGTTCATGAAAAGGACGCCTTTCCCAGTTAAATTAGTAAATGCATTTAACCATTTAACTGTCTGCAGATGTGTTTTTCCAAACAAGAGAGACAACTCCACAGGACAAATGCTATGTAGGGAAGACAACTCTGAAGATTCCAAAGTAGGGAAGCGTCCAACCTAAGAATACAGTCAGTCAAACTTGATTCAGTTTTGGGGTGCTGTGACCTTGATCTTTGACCTTTTGACTTTAAAATGAATAGGATTCCTCTTTGCTCCATGGAGAACGTACACTCCAAGTTTGGCATCAATCCATGACCCGGAACTGGAGATACAGGGTTCCTACCCTTTGTGAAAGACAAATTCCAGGACTTTTCCAGGTCCATGCAACCTTTTTCCAGGACCTTTAACTGAATTTTTCATGTTTCATTCAGCAAATTCAACAATGTACATTAAAATGAAATGAATTTGTATTTCAACTATCACGTTTCATACAGATCTGACTAAATCGAAGAATAAATTGAGTTTGTGAGAAAGAAATTTCAGTAATTAATTGTGGCAGATATTTTGGGGGGAGAGAGAGGACTTTTAAAGGACTCTTTACAAATATTGTCAAAATTCAAGGATTTCCAGGTCCTAGAATTTATTTTCTCAGAAATCCAGGAAATTCAGGGCCCATATGAACCCTGGAGATATCGCACAGCTTACAAAATTTGACAGAAAAGACAGAAATTATGATAGCAATATACGACCTCATCTATCGACGGGTGTATAAAAACTGGATGAGCACTAAAAATCCTTTGTTAGTTTACCTTCAGAGCACCAGAGATGATCCTGCTCAGAAACAGTGTTGAGAGTACTGCGACAATGATGGCCTCACCCAGGGTAAAACAGTGACGTGCCCATCTCATCGTCAGGGCAAGAACACCCATTGATAACAACTGTACAGTGACAGACAGGACAAAGCAACTCACCGAGCCTACAAATAAACCATGTGTCGAGAAAAAATTCAAAACATGAAACCGAATATTGCTGAATGTGGCCGTTACTGGCTGACTTTTGGCCGTGTCAGAAATGTCAGTCTGAATTATGGCGGAATCATTTATCACATGATTCTGTATTTGTCTGAATGATCTGAATATTGCCAGAATACAGAATGAATGAATAGAGAGGTTTGAATTTATCTGAATGAGTCAAAGATATTTGAATTTATCTGAATGATTCAGCGAGGTTTGAATTTATCTGAATGATTCAGAGAGGTTTGAATTTATCTGAATGATTCAGAGAGATTTGAATTTATCTGAATGATTCGAAGAGGTTTGATTTTATCTGAATGATTCAGAGAGGTTTGAATTTATCTGAATGATACAGAGAGGTTTGAATTTATCTGAATGATTCAGAGAGGTTTGAATATATCTGAATGATTCAGAGAGGTTTGCATATAGGGTGCAGTCCACAGTAGACCCCTCGTTGCTGGAAATAGACCCTTGGTTTAGCCCTTCCGTCTTTCCGAGTTGCCAAACCACGCAGAAAACCCATATAAAAGTACATATTTTCTTCATGGGAATGCTCATATCATTAATTATACATACAAGCCAGTTATGCAAACTTAACCCGAGATAAATTTTCTTTCCTCGGAACATGCTCCAAATTTTCTGGAAAATCTATTGAAATGACCCAAAATACACCATATTTCGTTCATTTCCTGGAAAACTCTTGACAATCGATTTCAATAAGATTTCTCTCCAGTGTTACCCATCTCGAGGCAAGATAAAATATGGGGTCGACCACGCCGATTTTTGTCACATATTCCATATGCAACATAACCCTTTTTTTAAACACCTGAAAAACGTACAAAACTGAGGCTGACGAAGGTTGACTTCGCAGCCCGATCCGCCATATAGCTCAATCGAGCCACCCATCCGCATATGTCATTTTGAAGGAATGGTAGTGCCCAGAAGCTTGGTACTATAAATACTGGTTACCAAAAAGGGAAGGATAATTATCATGTGGTCAGACCCGGGCGCTCTGCTGTATAACAATTTTTGAGGGGGACCAATAATCCGAAACTATGGACTACTTCCTATATGATTACGGTGTATTTTATGGAAAAATTGTTGCTAGCGCATAATAGTCTGCGAGAGTATACGAGTACACTAGTATATCACACTTGCCAGATAAGGGCCTTTTGGTTGGATATCCGGCCCTTCCTTTTCCTCCTACCCCATCTTTGTTTTATTGGGTTTTTCAATATGAAATCGAAATTTTGAGATAAGATCTCAAATGTGATCGTAATAACCATGACGATGGCTTCGCAGCAATTGTCCGAATTATAATCTCACTTTGTAGCTTCTAAACCATATCAGATAGGCACAGAATATGTAAAAAATAACTGAAATTATGGTCAAATTGATGTTAAATTTTTACTTTCCTCCGCCTGGTAAATATCAAAAATTCTCTCAGAATCTTCAAAAATAATTGCTAAGACGCAAATAATTGTTACCTATTCACCATATTTAATATTGTCGACGAGTTTTACGTTGGGAAATATCATGTTGAGTAATTAATTTGGTGTTAGTGTCCAAGATAATGCATTTTAGATGACATAGTCGCCCTGCCCAAGGGGAGGTAAATCTGTATAGTCCTGCTCGGCAACATATTTTATCGGCGTAGTTGTTCTATGTTACACTCAAAAATTTCTAAATATTCTGCCCGACATTCGAAAGATCTGAACACGCACATTAAAATGGTACAAAAGTGAACAATTTTAGTGAAAATGATGAGGCAAATGGCTTATTACAAGTCAGCAGAGCATATCATACGCCATAGTGTATATTTGCTGTAAATAAGGTATTGCATATAGGGTGCAGTCCACAGTAGACCCCTCGTTGCTGGAAATAGACCCTTGGTTTAGCCCTTCCATCTTTCCGAGTTGCCAAACCATGCAGAAAACAAAAAAAAAACCCAAACGTGCTCCAAATTTTCTGGAAAATCTATTGAAATGACACAAAATATGCCATATTTCGTTCATTTCATGGAAAAATCTTGACAATCGATTTCAATAAGATTTCTCCCCAGTGTTACCCATCTCGAGGCAAGATAAACATGAGATTGATCTAATCAAAACCCCTCGGCTTTCCCCAAGTGATTGAGACCCATGTGTAGTGGGAATTGGAGAAGAGATAGTTCTATGTGGGATGATCAAGATATACAGGTAGTTGGTTACATTCAGGCATATAGGACAGAAATAGAAATTAATATATCAGTAAAGGGGCATAACTCTGTAAAGTATGGGCCGAGGGGCGCCACTTTCGATAGTCGTCTGACTAAGTTAGCACTACTGTAAAATAAGAACCGAGACGAATAAGCTGTACCGAACACGGATCTGCAGATATAACTCGTACATTCAACTACAGATAGCAAAATCGAAGATTATTACATCCGAAAGGGGCATAACTCCATAAGCCGAGGCGAGTAATCCTTTGTTGGCTTGTAGAATACAGGAATATAAATAAGTTTCCAAAATATAGTAGCTATATCGAACACAGTTCTACAGATATAGTTGGTTACATCCAGGGATAAATACAAATTAATATATCTGTAAAGGGGCATAACTCTGTAAACTATGGGCCGAGGGGCGCCACTTTCGATTGACGTCTGACTTAGCACTCTGTGAAATAAGAACCAAGACGAATAAGCTGTACCGAACACGGATCTGCAGATATAACTTGTACATTCAGCTACAACTAACAAAATCGAAGATTATTACATCCGAAAGGGGCATAACTCCATAAGCCGAGGCGAGTAATCCTTTCTTGGCTTGTAGAATACAACAATATAAACAAGTTTCCAAAATATAGTAGCTATACTGAACACAGTTCTGCAGATATAGTTGGCTACATTCAGGCATATAGGACAGAAATAGAAATTAACAAGAGCCCAAGGGGCTTCAATATACGCCCGTATATATCTGGACTTATATTGGTCCAAATTTAAAGTTTGTTTAATAGCCTTGATTCCAATTGGTAGCTAGCACACCAGAGAAAGGTCTACAATTTTGAGCTTCTGAGAATGTAACATATATCACATCTTATACTTGATTCAGTTTTGGGTGACTGTGACCTTGACCTTTGATCGATTGATGTATGGCTCCTCTTTGCCATGCGAGTAAAGTATACTCAAAGTTTGGTACCAATCCATACCTTGAAACTAGAGTTATCGCATGGACAACAAATGTTAATGGATGAATGGATAGAACGCAACATCGCATTGCATGACCTCGTCTTCGACAGGCATACGAAAATGTGACTTGTAATGAATTCCTGATTTTGGGGTCACAGTGACATTGACCTTTGACCTTGACCTAAATTTTGGTACAGGACACATCGTCTTCCCTCAATGTATCAATGGACACAAAAAAAATCATGATTTTTATAAATCTCATGATTTTGGGGGTCACAGTGACCTTGACGTTCGGCCTTGACCTACATGTCCCCCTAATGTATCCACTGACACAAAAAAAAAATACTTTTCAAAGATTTCTTGATTCTGAAGTCACAGTGACCTTGACTATTGACCTTGACCTAAATTTTGGTACATGATAAACCGTCTCCCCATAATTTCTCAATGGACACAAAAATCATGATTTTTAACAATTTCACAATTTTGGGGTCACAGTGACCTTGACCTTTGATCTTGACCCACATTTTGGTATGTGACACATCGTGTCCCCCTAATGTATCTACTGACACAACAAATGTTATTTGTAATAATTTCCTGATTTTGGGGTCAGTGACCTTTGACCTTGACCTATTTTTTTTGGTATGCGACACTTCATTTCCCCCTATTGAATCCACTCATAAAAAATTAGTAATTTTTATTGATTTCCTGATTTTTAGGTCACACTGACCTTTGACCTTGATTCTGGGGTCACAGCGACCTTGACTATGGACCTGGATCTAAATTTCGGTACATGACGAAACGAATCCCCGTAATTTCTCAATGGACTAAAAAAATCATGATTTTTAACAATTCCACGATTTTGGGGTCACAGTGACCTTGACCTTTGACCTTGACCTACATTTTGGTAGGTGACACATTGTGTCCCCCTAATGTATCTACTGGCACAAAAAAATGTTATTTTTAATAATTTCCTGATTTTGGGGTCACACTGACCTTTGACCTTGACCTATTTTTTGGTATGCAACACTTCATTTCCTCCTATTGAATCCACTCATAAAAAATTAGAAATTTTTAATGATTTCCTGATTTTTCAGTCACACTGACCTTTGACCTTTGACCTCGACCTACATTTGGTATGCAAGACATCGTTCCCCCCTAGGGCATCCACTCACCAAAAATTAGAACTGTAGATAGAAAACTGTCAACGATCAATGATTTCCTGATTTTAGGCAACAGTGACCTTTGACCTCTGACCTCGACCTTAATTTTGGTACGCGACACATCGTCTTCACCTAGCGTATCCACTCACAAAAATTTGCAACTGTGGATAGAAAACGTTCACAGATGTAGACCGGACACGAACACTTCAGTGATTTCCTGTTTTTTTAGGCCAGTGACCTTTGACCTCTGACCTCGACCTTCATTTTGGTACGCGACACATCGTCTCCCCATAGGGTATCCACTCACCAAAAATTAGAACTGTAGACAGAAAACTGTCCCAGATATAGACCGGACACGGCGGACGGAGAGACGGACGGACGGACACACGGACGGAAACCGCCATCACATAGTACGTCCGCCTTTTGGCGGGCGTATAAAAACTCTGTAAAGGGGCAGAACTCTGTAAAATATGGGCCGAGGGGAGCCATTTTCGATAGGCGTCTGACTTAGCACTATATAAATAAGTGTTGAAAATTTGGTGGTTCAACGATCAATGATTTGATATCTTTGCTTGTGTCTCAAGCGGTTTTGCCTAAAATGCGGTAACGGACGTACATGGCGACGACAAACGCTATTCAAAATATGGGGTCGACCACGCCGATTTTTGTCACATATTCCATAAGCAACATAACCCTATTTTTAAACACCTGAAAAACGTACAAAACTGAGGCTGACGAAGGTTGACTTCGCGGCCCGATCCGCCATAAAGCTCAATCGAGCCACCCATCCGCATATGTCATTTTGAAGGAATAATAGTACCCAGAAGCTTGGTACTATAAATACTGGTTACCAAAAAGGGAAGGATAATTATCATGTGGTCAGACCCGGGCGCTCTACTGTATCACAATTTTTGAGGGGGACCAATAATCCAAAACTATGGACTACTTTCTTATCTGAATGATACAGAGAGGTTTGAATTTATCTAATGATTCAGAGAGGTTTGAATTTATCTGAATGATAGAGAGGTTTGAATTTATCTGAATGATACAGAGAGGTTTGAATTTATCTGAATGATTCAGAGAGGTTTGAATTTATCTGAATGATTCAGAGAGGTTTGAATTTATCTGAATGATGCAGAGAGGTTTGAATTTATCTGAATGATTTATCTGAATGATTTGGAGAGGTTTGAATTTATCTGAATGATTTGGAGAGGTTTGAATTTATCTGAATGATTCAGAGGTTTGAATTTATCTGAATGATTCAGAGAGGTTTGAATTTATCTGAATGATAGGGAGAGGTTTGAATTTATCTGAATGATACAGAGAGGTTTGACTTTATCTGAATGATTCAGAGAGATTTGAATTTATCTGAATGATTCAGAGAGGTTTGAATTTATCTGAATGATGCAGAGAGGTTTGAATTTATCTAAATTATTCCGAGAGGTTTGAATTTATTTGAATGATACAGAGAGGTTTGAATTTATCTGAATGATTTGAAGAGGTTTGAATTTATCTGAATGATTCAGAGAGGTTTGAATTTATCTGAATGATTCAGAGAGGTTTGAATTCATCTGAATGATTTGGAGAGGTTTGAATTTATCTGAATGATTCAGAGAGGTTTGAATTTATCTGAATGAAACAGAGAGGTTTGAATTTATCTGAATGATACAGAGAGGTTTGAATTTATCTGAATGATTCAGACAGGCCACGCCATGGTGAATATGGAAGTTATAGTGCTACAAGATAATGAATAATCTGGTCTTTGCATAAAATTCAAGTTCATTATTTAATAATAAAAGCTGTGCCGATCGCACCGGCAGGCACACTGAGATGTTCTTTGACAGAGGTTTGTTCATTCACTCACTCTCCTATCTCTTTAACACGGTAGTGGGTTTTTAAACTATTGATAACTGGTGTAAATATGATATATATGGATCAAATTATTCTACCATTCCAAGAAAAGATCACTATGATTACATTTATGATAATTCTGGCAACTTCAGGTCGAAAATAGTCCAGTTATAAATAGTTAAAAATCTGCCCCATGTTAGAGAGATAGGAGAGCCAGTGAATAAACGAAATGCTGTCAAAGCACATCTCAAAGTGCCAATTAACTTGAATTTTGTGCAAAGACTGGGTTGGGCACAATAAGAAAATTATGTCCAAACATAAAGTATTGAGTGAGTGAGTGAATAGAATTGAACGTCACTTTCAACATAAAGTATTGATAGGTGAACGGAATATAGAGATGTGAAAGTCTCAGGGGTACCTCACCACAGTGATACAGAGTTGATATGAAGATGTAGACGTGCATGGTTCCAAGGAGGAGTGGTAGGCCACACCATGGTTGATATGCTGTCCCCTCATTAACATGTAAAACTGTGTACAGGAAACATGAAACCAGCATAAGAGACACAAGATAAGGCTCCCTGGACAAATCAGATTCTGTAATTAGAAAAACAAAAACATGCTATAGTTTAATCAACATGATGAAGTTTGATATGGTTCATGTTCGACTGTATAGATTTTAAGATTGTAAGAGGTTCTTCTTATCAAGCAGCTACTTTAGAAGATCTTTTTAGTCAGGTAAAAGAAGACTGTATTCTTGGTTATTTTAGAGAAATGGGTTTCTTGCATATTAAAGTTTTAATGTATGTTTTAATGTAAGGTAATTCCCCTAATAATTCGATCACCGCAAGTGCAACAAAAATGGCTTATATCTGAAACTATTCTTGATGGCACCATCCAAAAGGTGTCACATTTTGTCATTATATGGCTTTTCTTCAATTTGAACGAAGAATGGAAATGTTACTTTTTCTCTGTGTTTGACTAACAGAGTTGAAAAGTGAACTTCCTGTGATTGAATTATTAGGGGAATTACCATACATGTTTTTGGTGTGTTCTGTTGATTACTTCTGGATTGCTGGGGCTAGGCCACACCAACTTTATTTTTTGTTTCACAGGTGGATTTTATTTTTTCTCAACATTGGAGGTAATAATAAAAAAAGAAATAAAACTGGACCAGACAAGCAAAACTCATCTATCCACAGAAAGATTGGGGGAGACATAATAAAACTGGACCAGACAAGCAAAACTCATCTATCCACAGAAAGATTGGGGGAGACATAATAAAACTGGACCAGACAAGCAAAACTCATCTATCCACAGAAAGATTGGGGGAGACATAATAAAACTGAACCAGACAAGCAAAACTCATCTATCCACAGAAAGATTGGGGGAGACATAATAAAACTGAACCAGACAAGCAAAACTCATCTATCCACAGAAAGATTGGGGGAGACATAATAAAACTGAACCAGACAAGCAAAACTCATCTATCCACAGAAAGATTGGGGGAGACATAATAAAACTGAACCAGACAAGCAAAACTCATCTATCCACAGAAAGATTGGGGGAGACATAATAAAACTGGACCAGACAAGCAAAACTCATCTATCCACAGAAAGATTGGGGGAGACATAATAAAACTGAACCAGACAAGCAAAACTCATCTATCCACAGAAAGATTGGGGGAGACATAATAAAACTGAACCAGACAAGCAAAACTCATCTATCCACAGAAAGATTGGGGGAGACATAATAAAACTGGACCAGACAAGCAAAACTCATCTATCCACAGAAAGATTGGGGGAGACATAATAAAACTGGACCAGACAAGCAAAACTCATCTATCCACAGAAAGATTGGGGGAGACATAATAAAACTGGACCAGACAAGCAAAACTCATCTATCTATCCACAGAAAGATTGGGGGAGACATAATAAAACTGGACCAGACAAGCAAAACTCATCTATCCACAGAAAGATTGGGGGAGACATAATAAAACTGGACCAGACAAGCAAAACTCATCTATCCACAGAAAGATTGGGGGAGACATAATAAAACTGACCAGACAAGCAAAACTCATCTATCCACAGAAAGATTGGGGGAGACATAATAAAACTGGACCAGACAAGCAAAACTCATCACAGAAAGATTGGGGGAGACATAATAAAACTGGACCAGACAAGCAAAACTCATCTATCCACAGAAAGATTGGGGGAGACATAATAAAACTGAACCAGACAAGCAAAACTCATCTATCCACAGAAAGATTGGGGGAGACATAATAAAACTGGACCAGACAAGCAAAACTCATCTATCCACCAGAAAGATTGGGGGAGACATAATAAAACTGGACCAGACAAGCAAAACTCATCTATCCACAGAAAGATTGGGGGAGACATAATAAAACTGGACAAGCAAAACTCATCTATCCACAGAAAGATTGGGGGAGACATAATAAAACTGGACCAGACAAGCAAAACTCATCTATCCACAGAAAGATTGGGGGAGACATAATAAAACTGGACCAGACAAGCAAAACTCATCTATCCACAGAAAGATTGGGGGAGACATAATAAAACTGGACCAGACAAGCAAAACTCATCTATCCACAGAAAGATTGGGGGAGACATAATAAAACTGGACCAGACAAGCAAAACTCATCTATCCACAGAAAGATTGGGGGAGACATAATAAAACTGGACCAGACAAGCAAAACTCATCTATCCACAGAAAGATTGGGGGAGACATAATAAAACTGGACCAGACAAGCAAAACTCATCTATCCACAGAAAGATTGGGGGAGACATAATAAAACTGGACCAGACAAGCAAAACTCATCTATCCACAGAAAGATTGGGGGAGACATAATAAAACTGGACCAGACAAGCAAAACTCATCTATCCACAGAAAGATTGGGGGAGACATAATAAAACTGGACCAGACAAGCAAAACTCATCTATCCACAGAAAGAATGGGGGAGGAACTTCAGGGATTGACATTAACTTTTCAAATCACCTGTCCAGTCGGGCAGGTGGATTGAAAGATTACCTGTCCAGGATGAAAGGTCACTTGCCCACATTCAAGTACGAAGAGGAACTATTTCCTGCCTCCACACAAATGGAACACAGCATGCCTTCATCGGTGTCTTTTAATCCGACAAATTGTTTCGTCCAGGAGTTTCCTTTTCAATGTGGTACTTTCATCAGCAAACGAAAACCACTTCGACAACGACAGCTGTCTTGCCGGCATTTTGTTTTTGGTGTGTTTCCGATTAAGCCAGCAACACGCATTGTGATTGGTCTCGAAGCGAGTACATGACATCATCTAACCAATCAGCGAACGTCTATCCCACTAATGTTGTTGGCAGGGACACCATATAGCGTGCGTGATCCATGCCAGCCAAATTACACCAATAAATCGACTGTCAAAAGAAATCATTTACCGCCCCGGTAAAGTGAAACTTTATTCTTTAAAAAATCAATTAGTTGTTGAAGGAGTCTATTCGGACAGGTCAACATAACATGCAGCTTCGCAAAAAGATCGAGCCCTTTAGGGTGGCACATCATTTGAGGTTGCACATCATTGGCAATGCACATATTTGAAATGACAAACATACAAATATGGTTTCTATATTGATCAGTGATGTTGAAGTTGGATTGAAAGAGGAACTATATTATAAAACTTGAAATAAAGATTACATTTCTTTTTCAAAGTAAGCATATACAGCTCATTACGTATATGTACATGTATAGTTAGAAACAATTGACCCTGCAATTTGGACCACGTTCTTGGTGTAACTTTGTGTCATGATATGTGAATTATATAATCCCTTTTCTGACAGAGGTATTAACAATGTAATAGTTGGAGTAGAGGTATCATTTACAGTATGGAATGGGACACCAGCCTTGTGGATAAACCCTCACATTTGTATGCAAATAAAACAATATAACGACAAATGTTTTCAATCATACATGTGTAAGCTACATAATAATGTGCACTGGTAAAACTGGGATTTACCACAAACTCAGTTTTAATTAATATAGTAAGTTAAATGTGTGGACACAAATGGTTCGTGTAAAAGCTTTAAGGTAAATCATAGGATGTGGAATAGACGGGTTGCATAGCAAAATTGAAGGAAATTTTGTCCTCCATTTAACGCGACACGAAATTCAAAACTGACAGAGGCTCAGTACTGCGGGATTCCCCCGCCGGGTTATTTAATATTGTACTTCTGAAGCAAAAATAATCAGCAAACTATCAGCAATTACTATAAAGGAATATATTGTAGATGATTTGTTGTGTGTGTGTGTGTGTATATATACAATGTACACTGCATCTCATGCCTAATAGTAGGTTAGTTTCACATACAAGAGATATAAAATTTGAAATTGAAATATGAGGGTATGGGGTCGGGCAATACATTGAATAAGTGTAGAATGATGTAAGCTCCCAGAATATATGAGGGTATATGAGAGATAGAGGCTGTGGCTCTGTGCTCCCGGGGGTAGTGGATGGGTTGAATAAGTGTAGATGGCGGATGGGTTGAATAAGTGTATGATGATGTAAGCTCCTTGAATACATGATGGTATGGGATCCGGCGCAGCTTACTTTAAGAGATACATGATCTAAGCTCCCAGACTATATGAGGGAATGGGGTCGGGCGAAGCTTTGTCTAAGAGATAGAGGGTGGGTCTTGGTGCCCTAGGGGTGCATGGGGACATGCTCCCCGAGGGTAGTGGATAGGTTAAATAAGTGTAGCATGATCTAAGCTCCCAGACTATATGAGGGTATGGGGTCGGGCGAAGCTTTGTCTAAGAGATAGAGGGTGGGGCTTGGTGCCCTAGGGGTGGGGACATGCTCCCCGAGGGTAGTGGATAGGTTAAATAAGTGTAGCATGATCTAAGCTCCCAGACTATATGAGGGTATGGGGTCGGGCGAAGCTTAGTTTAAGAGATAGAGGGTGGGGCTCAGTGCCCCAGGGGTGGGGATATGCTGCCCGAGGGTAGAGGATGGGTTCAATATGTGTAGCCCGATGTAAGCATCTGAAATATGAGGGTTCCGCTGTTGGGCAGGCGTTAGAATCAAACTTTAACATTTACTTGGTCCTGAGGGAAAATTTCTAAGTCCAAAACTTTAACATTTACTTGGTCCTGCGGATAGACAGACAGATAGACAGATAGACAGACAGACATCATTGTGGCACCTATATCGAGCTTTCCGCAGCTAAAGCTACGGGCTCGATAAAAATTGGCTGTCCGAAATTGACATTCACTTGTCCCGGACAGTCGGGCAGTCGTTAATGTCGAACCCTGAACTTCAAAAGTCCAGTTAAATTTTTATTTTATCATTGCTTTCAATCTTAAAAAAAAAAAACGCCCATGAAACAAAAAATAAAATTGGTGGCCTTACATGTATATCTGAAAAGATTCTTCATAAGGCCAACTTTTTCTGTCCAGGATTCATATTAATGTTATTTGGTTGTCCTACAGTTTGTTAACAATGCAGAATGTTTGGAGTTATTTGATGCTACACGTATATTATGTGGAAAGTTGCACTAGTATTGAATTATGACAGACCTAATTTTAGATGGAATATTTGGAGTATGAGAGTTCTACAGGTTTGTCAGTTTAGTAAGGTGCTGGTTAGACAGGTGTCACTGGGTAAGTCATATATTAACACAGTCTTATCATTTCTTTACCTGTGTTGCATTGAATATTCATACCTTGAGTTGTGAGTGAGGATGTAGTTGCAGTACTGTTTGGTAGAACAGCTAACAAGGGAAGTAAACAATACACACAACCAGAGTTGTCAGCTGGTCTGTTATGAAAAGAAAGAAATAAATTTATACATGTATCATGTAGAACAGCTGCCCGGCCGTTCAAATATTTTAAAATCGTTTATTGCTTATAATGGTGATAAATTTTATTTTTAGATGATCTACAGATACATAATCCTAATTTGATTGCAATCAGTCTGGGAACACACTGATATGAACAACTGGTAGTCTGGGACATCAAACCTGTGATGAGATGGTGGAATTTAGCAAACATTTCAACCCCTGGCTGGATTCCAATACTGTCCTACAAGAAAACGACTCTCTTGGGAGCAAGCTGTAATTCCGGTTGTGCATGTGCAGTCGACCCACAATGCGATTATGCCCATGACAGTGACAGTGTTCAGAGTGTTCTGTTGGTGAAACCCTGATGTCTCTAACTCCTGTTGTACTCAGTAGAGACAGAGGGATAAACGCATTCCTATATTCTCCCCCACCCCCCCAAGAGAGAAGGGGGGGGGGGGGGCATAATAAGAGAATGCAACCTGGAAGTCAGATTATGAGTTATTTCAGATGAAATTAATTTAACAGCATTGTTTGTTCCTCCTGGAATGTAAACTAGAGCCTTAGGCACTAACTCTTTGATGTTCCATCTCATGGCAAAGAGCCATACTTGTAGTCTCACACATTCCTCTCAACAAGGATCTCTAGTGCATTAGTGTAATTGTACACATATATATATTTTAAAAAAACTGCTGGGACAGACATTTATTATGAAACCAACCTGATGAAATGATAAAATAATGTCTTCACTGTATGTTACCAATATTTGTAATAAATTTCACTTTTTCCAGATAATCGAAAGCATATCCTTCAGCAGTAAATAACAATACGAAGCTGCGCATCTGAAAACCCCTCGGCTCTGGGTACATTCATAATGTATTCAATTTGAACCAAGATGTCAGGATCACCAAGCAGTCAAGTCACAAATATACAGATTATCAAAAATTTTGCAATTAGGAATGACCCCCAAGGTTTCCGTCCAATCAGAGAAACCGGTTTTCATTACATAAGTTTCTTGATGCATCAATGATGTATACCAAATTTTACATCGAGCATTTAAACGGTATCAGAGATAGAGATCATTAATGATTTCGCATAAATTAAAGATGGCCGCTCATCCTTCCCGCCACTCACAGGAACTGATGTGGTTATTAATTGAAAGTATCTTGATACATTGAAGCTGTATACCAAGTTTCGTATAGAACACTGAAATGGTATCAGAGATATACATCATTAAAGATTTTGCATAAATTAAAGATGGCCACCAAGGTTTCCGCCCAATCAGAGAAACCAGAACTGTCATTTGTCGTAAGTCTCTTGATGCATCGGTGATGTATACAAAATGTTACATCGAGCACTTGAACGGTATCAGAGAACGAGATCATTAATGATTTTGCATAAATTAAAGATGGCCGCCCATCCTTCTCCCCACTCAGAGGAACTGATGTGGTTATTCATTGCAAGTCTCTTGATACATCGATGCTGTATACCAAGTTTGGTATAGAACACTTAAATGATAGAGATATATATCATTAAAGTTTTTGCATAAATTAAAGATGGCCGCCAAGGTTTTCAGTCAATCAGGTCCCGATTTAAAGTATCTGTATGCATCGATGATGTATACCAACTTTCATATAAAACAATTGAATGGTAACAGAGATATGTATCATTATCGATTTTGCATAAATTAAAGATGGCCTCCAGGATTTCCAGCTAATCAAAAAAGCCGGTTTGGTAATTCATTGAAAGTTGCTTGATGTATCGATGATGTATACCAACTTTCGTATTGAACAGTTGAATGGTTTCCGAGATATGGATCATTATCCATTTTGCATAAAATTAAAGATGGCCACCAAGGTTTCCACCCAATCAGGTCCCAATTCAATAGGCTTCTGGTCCTTGACTAGGTAAATAAGCATACCAAATTTGGAATTCTTCAGTGGAACTGTTTTCCGTCTATCTCGCTCACGTACTGACGTACGAACAGACGGACGTACAAGACGACAATACCCCATGGCCAAAATTGGCCGAGGGGTAAAAATGAGTATTGAGATACAATGTAAAATCCTCATGGTTAGATGGACTGGAGCTATGCTGGGATGCATCCTCTCATGGCATCATATTGTTTCATGTACCTTCTCCCTAGTATATTACAGTTCTATTTGGTTATCTCCCCTGTCACCTTACAGCTTCAAACACAGCGTGTCTGTGGCTCTTTCTGTAGATCAGGGGGAAATGCTTGCAACATTCCATGAATATTTCAGAAGTAGAATGGAAAGAAAACATTTCTGAACACAGGGAAATTATTACGTAAATGATTTGATCACCACTGGATTTTAGAAACTTACTATAAAAAAATAATGCAGAGGGTCTTGAGGGGTAAGCTTAAATGGCGAAAATTCCAAACTGTAACTCAACACACATATTTCATGAAAATATAAATGAATACACGCAAAGTAAAATATCCCATTGTTTTCTACAATGAATTACACTTATACTGGTATTATTTAATACTGAATTACTGCCCAAACACGCTTTCTAATGAGAATGAGTTAGTCCCACAAAATCACTCAACATGCGCCTCTCAAAATCTGTGGTTTAGCAGACGACAAAATTTGAGCACGAAAGTAGTGCCACTGCAAAATGAACGAAAACACGCATAAAATTAGATAAACGGAAATGTAACTTAAACATATCAGACCTGCAACTATACGCGAACGTTAAAAACACAGAAAGCTGAAAAGAAGGAAGTTTCAGATCTCTTTCTTGTCGTGTAAGAACTCTATCTTTTGCTGTGTTAGCAAGACACAGAGCTGGTGCTCAATTTTTCCTGACTACAAGACAGGACCATTAGTCCCTACGGGCCTACATCGCCCCGTGAAAAAGATGCCATTGAACAGATATGAAAGCACTTCCAAAAAGCATTTGGTCAACATTGATTTTCAAGTACTTCTAAGTAGCATTTGGTCAAAACATCCATTTTCAAGCACTTCCGAGGAGCATTTGGTCAAAACATTGATTTTGAAGTACTTCCAAGGAGCATTTGGTCAAAACATCGATTTTCAAGCACTTCCAAGGATCATTTGGTCAAAACATCCATTTTCAAGCACTTCCAAGGATCATTTGGTCAAAACAGGCTTCAATTCAGGGAGTTCTGATGGTAACCTCTCAACAGATTACCATGAATCTACAATGGTAACCTATGGTGACCTATTGCATAATTATTGACCTGTCATATTATTGGTCAGAATTAAGGGGACCTGAAAATAGGTTACCATTATTTTTCATATGGCACTCTCCAGGCAACACCATCCTAAATTGAGGCCTGTCAAAACATCAATTTTCAAGCACTTCCAACGCCTGGAAAGTGGGAGTGAAAATCCAAACACTTTCCTGGAATTCAAGCTCCCATACATGTATATAGAAATTTACATAAAGACATTTGAGCCAGGCAGCTCTGCAGAACAGAGGAGAGAATGTCTGACATTTCACTTGTAATGTTAAATAATTTATTAGAAAGAACACTAAATTCTTACCTCAGGTGTAGAGTAGGTATCACCGCGAGTGAATGGGTTATCTCCAGTTGTCTGTCCAACCATGCACAGCAGATGATTATAAGCAGGATAAATATTAATACTGAAACAATAAAATATAACCTAGGTAACCATAGTAACAGGGTATAATCCCTGGAATTTGACAACACAGCAAGTTTTTACAATCTTTCAGAACAACTTTTCTGCATTTAGAATCTACAGCTCAATTATCCCCATTACATGAGTAGATGTAAACACAATGGTCTTGGGATACTAACTGTCATAAAGTTAGTTTGGTAACTTTAAGTCAATAGCTATCTTGTTTCTTGGAAACTAATTTTTCAGGTAGAGTAGCTTTGAGTTAATTTTGAAGGCATGACAAGCAAAAATTTTGGATTGAAAATTAACATTTTCACATTACTTTTGTTAATAGCTAAACTTGACAAATAATTTAACTTAGATATATTTTATGTCTCTCATCATGAAAAAGAAATGTTTTGTCAATATGTACTAGAACAAGAAATGAGTTTCAATATATGCTCACACACATTGTTGACTGCAGAAGCCAAAACTTAACAAAATTTTGAGAGTTTTAGCAAAGATCCTCAATAAAATATTGCACAGACTGGCATAAATCAGTTTTCTGTATTAACTCTACAAACCAAAGCTGACCTATTTTTTTAGTGATTAGTGAGTCTATTAATGAAATCTCTGTATTACAACAGGGAATAGTGAGCTTACCTTCGAATGTTTGATGGGTCAAGTCATTGAGTATTCCACGCTGACACAGGATCAGTCCAAAAGAGGCCACCAATAATATCACTTCTCCTGTAATACTGGTCATCGCTCCATTTAACCCAACAGTCTCCTGGGTACCTGAATGAAAGATAGACAAAATCTTTGAAATGTTACATGTACACAGACATGATATGGGGGAGGGGGCATTGCGCTGAAATGGTTAATTGGGTACCTGTCTTGGGAATTTTCGGTTGCAATATACTGAGTAACAATTAAGGTGATTCAGGACTAAAAACTTTCTTTGGTGACCTATATGTACCATTATATTTTAACTGCCCTATTATGTTGCCGAGAAAAATAATGTTGAAAAAACATTGGGGTCTTAGATCTAGATTTTTCTGTATAGGCGTCCAAACACCATCACGTCAGTACAATTGGGACAAAATCAGCAAAAATTCATTTTGTTCACATAAAGTCGCACAAATCCCACACTGTTTAAAACCTTTACTTTTCTAAGTAGAAAAGCCAGGTGGCTCTATGATTACAGTTAAACGGGTACAACCCCATGACAATGACGTCACAACATTGTGTGAGGCATGAACCACCTTAAGGGAATGCATCATGCTTTGATGTTACATATGAATAGGGACACCCTAAACCTAAGCTCCGAAGATCCTCCCAATTCCGAAGGTCCGAACCTGAGGATCTGAAACTCTGAAGCTCCAATTACAGCTCCTATTTCAATTAGGCAGGTATCAAAAGGCTGAGGCTAGGCCATCCTTAAATTTTGTTTGTTGGGCATAATCCGAACCAATATAAGAAATTTGGGTAGGTAGGTTGGACATTTTAGCCCAAGAACCAATAAGGAATTTCTTTGGTAAGCTCTCCGGGTCCTGGGTGACAGTGACTGGAGTTGTAAAACAACCGAGTCGTGGGGACCTCGTCATAGTTTATCAGGGGCAGATAATCCAGTGGGCGGGAGAAGGGTTTTGGGGATAATTTCGACCAATCTTCATGTATCATATTGTATAGCCCAGCATATATTTTGGCTACAACTTGAAAAGGGCGGTTTTTGACGCGAAGAATAGATTTTTTTTCTCAAGGGAAGATTTAGATATTCAAAGCATGTATATATATTCCGAAGACAGGGCTTTAGATTATATGCTAATTTGGTACACCATCTATTCGACACGGCAAAATGTTTCAGGCAGGGAAATGCGCCCAAATTAGTGACTGCTTTCCAAGTCCCGAATTCTGTCAAAATAGGTAGCCTTTGAATCAAATATGAGGCTTAATTGATGAAGAATCTCCATGAACAAAACTGAACATTGATTCTATAGATGTAAAAAAAAAAAAAAAGAATTTTTAGATTTGATTTTTTTTGCTCTCTAATTTGGGTGCATCCTAATATGGGCACAATATTTTAACGTTGTATCCAGGGTGTAATCTAAAGCCCTAGGGAGGCTGGTCCACTTGAGAAGTAATAAACGCATGGCGTTTGGGAAGGCAAACTTTCGTTTGTTTTTCTGAAAAAAACCCTGTTATCTTCCTAGGCCTATGTCATAGAGATCAGGATATGGTAGAAAAATAAAAACTGTAGTGACTCGGCTTGACATCAACTGGAATGACTTTATTTGAGTCAATGAGAGCGAAAAAATTTATGAAATTTTTTTTTATTAATTTTTATATTAAATTTATTGCCAATATTCATCTATCTAGCATCCAATATCCCACCACAGGCCAGGCAACTTGTTGTTGTTGATCCGGAAATTCCTCCTTTCATCTAGGAGCACCCTCCGTGAGGTATATAGTACAAGGCAACTGGGCAACTGGGCCTCATCCCCCTTAACCTGGCTTCTCCACCGTACAGCGCGCTCATCTTGAGCACAATGGGCTTTTCCAGAAATTATCCAGACCCCCCCTGTGGAAGAGGTCAGCTATTAAAAAAATAATCCATGGATAGGACCAGACAATTTCAACTTCTGATTTTTTTTCCATGGATTAAGTTTATCTCAAAATAATAATCCATGGATAAACACACGTAAACACCTCTCTGCCTCTCTGCCTTGGGTTGGTTTTCCAGAAAAACGCGTCTCCCACAAAATCCATCCAGGGTTTTGGACTTGGAAAAAAAATCCATCCAAATTTTTCAGGCTGAAAAAAAAATCCATCCAACCTCTTCCACAGGGGGGGTCTGGATAATTTCTGGAAAAGCCCAATGTCAGCGATACCACACCAGAACTATTATTACCTTGGATTATGATCAGTGTTATGGTGTGATCAATTGTCGTTGCACATGTATTTTTGGCGGATTACCACTCCGCATCTTCAACGAGGTGTTTCACTTTCAGGCGTCATATTATATGTTATCAGAATTTGCCATTTTCACCAATATGACACCGTGTCACGCTACCTTTGATAAACTGCTGTCATTGTTTGAATACCAATATTACCGTTTTGATCGATACATGTATTTGGCCCCTGCCACCAGAGGGAGCTTATTTGATCATGCCTACACGCTGTTCAGTCAAAGCGCGCTCTCAAGTATTAACAAACTTGTACCTCGCTGATTCCCTAATTGAATTTAGACTTTCATCTTTCGACAGGAAGTATTTGATTTCGAGTCATACAAGGTGACAAATTTTTGTCAAACATTATCCGTCAAAATTTCAAACTGTGCGCGCCTCTACACATAAGGTCCTCATTTTACTGTTTTCTCTGCCTGCTGAAAGCAGTGCTCAGGCCCCGCAAATAGTCCCCTGGCGAGGCTTGTTTATCGAGCAGTGAATCGAAATAAAATTTGCAGCTGAATAGAACAAATATCATACTTGCCACTGGTACCAACGGCTTTCCATTAATCGTTGCAACGAAGGCGGGAAAAAATCGAGAAAATTCTGGTCTTTGGCAGAGATGACGGGTTAACAAATAACCATCGGGACTTTTTTTTTATTTAGGGGCATGTAGCCTCAGGAAGACACGCCAAGTGCGTCCGCGCATATCATTTCTGGAGTTTTATTTATCGGCGGGAGTTACAAGGGATGGCCGATAACTGATTTCATAATATCTGTTCCCCATTCCAGAATCGTTTATATGCGTGTACATGTACATTGCAAAACACATATATATCACAGATGAAGGGCGCGGTCTTTATAACCGATTGTGAGAGGTAGTGGAATAGTTGCATTTCGTTCTATCGTGGCCACACCGGATGTAAAGTTCAATCTTTAACAGTCAAAAAAATTTTGGTTGGCTTCTCTTTAAAATAATTAGATTGAAAATTCAATATATCAGATTGGAATTAGTGACCAATCTATTCGATTGAATATTCCATCTAATAGATTGAAAATTTCAATCTAGTACACTGAATTTTCTGTCTACAACAGATTCATTTTATCGTTTTCAATCTATTAGATTGGACATTTTCAATCCAATAAAAGATTGGTCACTAATTTCAATCTGATAGATTGAATTTCAATCTAATCGTTCTAAAGAGTTTGTAGGGTGACAGATTCACTGGCATTTGGGGCGTTGAAAACTACGCTCCGTCTTGCACATTGGTACCAACACGGGAAGGCCTAGTGCATAGTCCAAAGATTCGCCACAGGCTGGAATCGCTACTTTGGTACTGATCGAGGAACCAGGGATAGAGAATTCTCTACTCCTGAAGAAACTAAACTACTGAGTCAAGTAATTGACAGTGGAGTCAATTACTGACCGGCTGGTGGTCACAACGCACTGAGCTGAGAGGCCTACCATATATACCCATACCCATGACTTCACCTGACGAAGAAGATATGTCCATGCAGCCCATGCACTATCTGCGAAAGCTCGTGACCATTAAACTTAGTCTTAAAGGTGCCACCCTTTGTCATTCATTTATACTATACAGACTAACACGGCAACCTCCAATTTCTACATACCCATATACACATCCACCACCGCAACCTATGATGGGGCATGTTATTGTAATGTTTACAGGAATTTACTGTAGTTTTGGTGCAGCAAAGTTGCCAGAAATAACACTATTAATGTTATTTTTACATTAATTCTTCATCTCAATGCGAATAAAACAGCGAAATGTTCCATGCCCGCATAGAAGAAAAAACACGCGTCCAATGCATAAGAGACTGCAGTCTAGCTGTTCCCAAATAGAATTAATTTTATAGTAGCAGCTTTTGCTTTTATTTACCACAAAAGCCAACCTAATTGTCTATACTATTTTTTGGAATTCAGCATTCGATTACTTATAGCGACTTTGAAAGTGGAGGGGCTGACTATCTCAGCACATAAGGCGTGGGTCCAGTGGCCGCGTACGCCCCGGAAGCTTTGAGATCCTAGATGGCGGGAGACGAGTTTTTCATCCATTTTTGGGCACCCAAAGGTGATATCATCAGTTGGCCACAAATTACCACACATTTGATGATCACAAAATGAAGCCTCAAAACATTGATGTAAATATCCATGGAGAATATTGACAGAGGGACGGTGTTGGGTGGGCGGGTGATATGGTGGTGGGTTCCAAGTTTCAGCTGAAGTGTATGATCCAGCGGCCTAACTCGTACACGTGATTACTACTGCAATGTCGTGATGAAATGATTTATTTGACACAATAGTAAGAATTGATTCGACTCATTGTTCAACACACGTACTTCAAACTATCGTTTAAAACTGCATGTTAATACTGCGCGGCAATTGAAGGAAATACATCTGCTACTGTTAATCAATCCACTCAACTGCATACATCAGGATAGTTAAGTATGCTTCTCAAAGTCATCCTTGGAGAAGTTTCCAAAGTTCCTGCAGCATGTACCTGTTCTTATTTAGAGACATACCGTATGAAAAATGCTTCCATGCGATCATGAAATATAAGACATGGAGGTCCGTGATCTTTTCATACTTGGTGTTCGAATTTCCAAAGAAAACTTATGGGCTTATCGTTATCTGATCAGGGGTATTTCGGGTTCCAACCATATACTTAACACGTCTATCACACCAAACTCCACGACTGCTACGACCGTCCCGACAACGCCGATTCTATAATTCTTGTAAAATGTGTATGAGTCGGGGTAGGATCGTGTAAAAATAAACGAATTTCGGTTTAAAAATTATACATTCCCGTTGTTGCAACGACTCTCCCCGATTGTACCACGACTGAGCCTCGACAGTCCCGATCTAGCCACGTTCCAGCCACGACAGTACCCCGATTATACCCACGATTCTGACGAGTGAGCCCCGACAGTACCACGATTACCCGTTTCGTGCCACGTTCTCGCCAAGACAGAGCCACGATCTATCCGATTGCGCCACGACACAGCCCCGATCGATCACGATCTCTACCACGTGTGCGCCAAGACCTATATATACAGCCGATTTTCAAGCAGACCCCATTCTAGTGTTCGTTGTTCTACAGAGCACATCACTATGCCTCGCAAGAAGGGAACTGCAGCAAAGGCCAAGGCAAGTGCAGTCAAGGGCAAGGGCCAGGCCAAGACTAAGTCACGTCGTGAAACACCTTCACCTCCACCTTCATCAAGTGGTTCTGGCCATGGTGAATCTGACCACTCTCCCGGTGATGGTGGTGATGCTGGTGAACCTGGTCCTTCTCAACCTCCAACACAGAAACGCTTGAGGGTGGCTGCGGACCTGAATGAGGAAGAGGAAGAGGCCATGGTGGAGTTTTTGACGGATCACGAGCTATTGTACAACAAGAAGCTGCAAGATTACCGGGACAAGAATAAGAAGCAAGCCCTGTGGGATGAGATTGCAGCCAAGTTGGGGAAGGATGTCAAACTCCTTCAGACATGGTACGAGTCCGTGAGGACTCGTTACGGAAAGATCCTCAAGGACAACAAGAAGTCTGGTTCTGGTTTTCTCCATCTTACCCAGAGGCAGCAATGGATCTTCAACAAATTCAGCTTCCTCCAGCAGTTCATTGCACCTTGTCCAAGACGAACCCTGGGTAGCCTGAAGGCCAAGTCTGCTCCTGCTCCAACTACAGTGACTGGTGATGAGCCTGATGATGATGATGATGATGATGACCGTACTTCAATAGTTTCTTCACTTGGTGATGGTGCTGCTGCTGCTTCCACTACTCCTGTTACTACAACTACCCCATCATCCCCTACTCCTGTGTTGCTAGATGTGAGGCCAAGAAGGGATGGTGGCAGAAAAGAGAGAGCCCATGAAGAACAGACATTGTCCAAGCTGAATGAGGCAAGAGATCAGAGTATTAAGCTGCAGAGTGAATTCCTGTCACTGATCAAGATCCACAAGGAGCCCACCAATGAGAGAACAACATATGCCAATTGGTGTAAGAGCGTGATGATTGACCTTCACCAGAGCTTGTGGCGCAAGTTCCAACAGGACCAAACACAACTGATCTTCAAGTATAGTGAACTGAATGATGAGGCCAAAAGATCAGCCATGCCACCACCACAACAGCCTATGCAAGCACCAATTCCACAGCAGCAACAGTATTCATCTACATCTACACAACAGTATCCATCCCAGCAGTGGCAACCACCTCCTCATCAGTGGCCAGCTCAAGTTGATCCTGCAAGAGGTGTTTGGCATTCGCAGGAGCCAGATTGGATTACAAGACAATTAAGTCCAGCCACAGTATAGAACACTTCAACCAGTGGCATCAACTACTTCATCTCCAACCCCTGCAACTTTTACTGCTACTACTCTACTTGGTCAGCACAGCAGCACACTTCACACTTCAGACGTGAACCTCAGCTCACTGTCTCTGCCATCCTCCCCTGGTGCACAGCAACCTGGTGAACAGAATGTCAGTCATTTCTTCAATTAGTATCCGGCATCTCCAAAGAAACTGTTGTTTTCAGGACTAACAAACAGTCCTTTTTAGGACTACCCCCTACGGCCCCTTTTAAGGGCCACCACTTATTCCATTTTCAAACCAAGCAAAACCAAACCAAAGAAAAATAAAAATAAAGTTAGATCAAAACCAAAGTCCAATAATAAAATCAAACCCAACTGCAACAATTCCAAACAAAGAACCAAAAAATTCAAATGAAATAAAAAGTAAAGTGAAATAACATAACTAAAGTTCCAAAAAATCATATCTATAGAAAAGTCCAAGTTTAATAAAAATTAAAGTCATATCCAACATAAAAAGAACAGTCCAACAAATTATATTTTTATTTGTTGGTTTGTTGTTTTTATGTTGGATATGACTTTATTTATTTTATTAAACTTGGGCTTTTCTATAGATATGATTTTTTTTGGGGACTTTAGTTTTTGTTATTTCACTTTTGGTTTGTTTGTTTATGGTTTGATAATTTTCTTTGGAAGTTGTGGTGGCCCTGAAAAGGGCCGTTGGTTTAGTCATGAAAAGGACTGCTTGATTATTATATCATGTCATTCTGCCATGGCACAGAACCAGCGGCTGAATTGAAGTAATGCTTGAGATATTCTTGCTGCTGCTTCCCTGCAGTGGTTGCACGTGTAGCCCCTTTGATCATCTCGATTTCATGCATCAGTCCCACTTCCCTCCAGGCACCAGGAACAATTCTGTGGTTCTCATCCTCTCTGTCAAGAGCAGCATTTTGCAAGGCTGGATAACGTATCCTCATCAAATTGTGAAGATATATACAAGCATCAACCAGGAGTCTAA
>JAVTVY010028748.1:0-12570 GCA_036873755.1 Hanleya hanleyi
GCAGGCAGGCAGGCAGGGAGGCAGGTCAGGTCAGGTAAGTCAGATTGCAATGAATACACCCCTTTCCCTAAAAATCGACTCCTCTTATACGTTTTTCTATAATCCGCATACCCACCTCCCACCACACGACACAAAAAACAGGCCGCCATCTTGTCCCACCACCCACACGACACAAAAAACAGGCCGCCATCTTGTCCCACCACCCACACGACACAAAAAACAGGCCGCCATCTTGTCCCACCACCCACACGACACAAAAAACAGGCCGCCATCTTGTCCCACCACCCACACGACACAAAAAACAGGCCGCCATCTTGTCCCACCACCCACACGACACAAAAACAGGCCGCCATCTTGTCCCACCACCCACAAGACACAAAAACAGGCCGCCATCTTGTCCCACCACCCACACGACACTAAAAACAGGCCGCCATCTTGTCCCACCACCCACACGACACTAAAAACAGGCCGCCATCTTGTCCCACCACCCACACGACACAAAAAACAGGCCGCCATCTTGTCCCACCACCCACGCGACACAAAAAACAGGCCGCCATCTTGTCCCACCACCCACACGACACAAAAACAGGCCGCCATCTTGTCCCACCACCCACACACACGCATGCGCACACGCCCCATTGTGACGTCACCCCAAGTTCTGCGCATGCGCAGTGAGGCGCTACTTTATCTACTTGCGGGCTACCTACTACTCACGTCCGTATTGACGTCCAAATCACAACATCATAACTGAACACTCATGCTCATATCCGAATGCTAGAAAACATATATGAACACGCGTATTCACAACACCGATGTTCACAAATGAATACATATTCTGTAACACATTCGAAACACTAGCGTCCGCATGAACATATAAAAGTGTTCTATTATGCGTGAAGATGTTCAAAAAGTACACACTTCAGGATGAACACTAATGAACACTTCAGAGTTTCAATATTCACGAATGGACGATATCGTAGATAATTTCATTCGTCGATTTTATTGAAGACGACCTAGATGATGAGGTTGACAACACTTCAGTGATATATTTTAAATAAATCTGTTTTCATATCAGTTTTCGAAATTGAACATTTTTCAAGTATGTTCGAAAGGTGTTACAAACTAGTGTGCATCTAAGTGTGCAGGATATGCATACTTTTTTCACAGTGTATTCTTCATTCGCAATATCTAAAATCACACGAACCCGCTATCAAAGACGGGAGAGTTCGTATTTATTCGATCACAAATATTACGCAGCAACATAAATATTATATGTGCATTAATTAAAATATTTTCAAGTAAAGGACAGGTCTATCGGCATATGCTGATGTTGTTCGGCTAATAACTGTGACAAAATAAGACCATTTTAAATATCATATATGCATTCCAGAATTCTAGAACCAATTTGACATTTTCTCCTATCACTAGGCCTGTTTGACATTATTAGTTACACGGTTTGACAGTGACCCTATACAGAAGTATATTTATATTTGGCGAGGCGTTAGCCGAGCCGAGTCCAATGTAAATTTTACTGACCCCATATATTTCTGAATGGGGTGACTGAAAAACCGTGTAACGAATTTATCCCACTGAAGACCCTTTCTGAACACGCTAAAGTTCACAGGCAAATTCTGTGAGAAAGGACTTCTTGGGAACAACCCTAGTTACTCACCCCGAACAACACTCGACGGCGGTGGATGGAAAAATATCGGGCGACCATGTGACCGTGATCGCTCTGCTTTCATTGGACGATTTTGTCTGAAGCGGGATAATGACCGATACCTGTTCATGCACTTTTAAATGAAACCATTGTATTACTGGTCATCTAAAGGTGTACTGAAGGCATATGCGATCTAAGTATTCGGTGTTGAGAGAGAATAGAGTATATTCGAGTATTAGATGTACTATTCTGATAATGTCTCTGTTAACTGCTTTTATCGATTAACTTGTAACAGACAGCATACCGTCTATACGTGTGTACATCGGTATATGTTAATGTAGATCGACTAAGATTGCCGTACAATTCTAGCGATTGTTCGTTCTTCATTATTGTCCCATATGGCAGAGTACATCAACTGAAGCACACCTCAAATATAGAATTGTCCTCAGCATCCGGGCTTGGCGTTTTATACAACAACAACATGGTGGGGTGTTTCTCGTGGCCTTGAGTTGACTAATACTGATAAACAATGGTTTATATATACTTGTTGACGATAACTGTGGCAGTCTTTGGTAGTAAGTATACATATACCGATATTTGCACAATACAATTATAAATTGTGGCACGATATTTTGATGATTTCAATATGGAGACATTACATATATGACCGCCTACGTTCTTGTTAACAGTGACGTCTGTGTGACAGAACGAGAATTTACCTGTTGTACACTCGGTAAAGAAAATATCTTCATCTTTGCATGGTTATTGATAAAAACCGGAACAACATACAACACAGCAAAAAATATCAACAGAAAACGACTCGGAATTACTAAATTCAATTCCGTGAAAGGAATACGTTTTCCCTACTTTCGTTGTAAATTGCGATTCACGATCACGTAGTCATCAGACATAATATACTGAATATTCCTTTTTTACACTTTTCACTCTTTCAAAAACTTGGCTTGCGTTTATCAAATTAACATCAGACAGAACATTATATTGTCGCAGAAAGTCAGAATCAATCTTTATCAGCCTTTAATCAGTCAGAATCAGTCTGTTAATAGGCCTACCCTGGTTGAAACTCTGCAAAGGGTTGTCACGACAAACTATTTCTTTTGCTCGGTGAATTTTCAGTTATTTTCAGGCAGAATTGTACGCAGAGAGATCTAGCTGAAGTTTGCATTGGATCAACTCATGAGATTCACTCGACATTTAATTTTATCCCATGAAGTCTCATGGAAAAAATTTGATTCAGTTGCAGGAATATGGTCAGTCATGATATTTCCTCACTGTCATGGACAATCCCCGACAACCACGTTTCTAAATAAAAAGGAATTTCTGCGATTGCTTGTATTATATGGTGTATATAATTATGTACGTTGTGAGATAATTTTTGTCTGATTCACGTGATGTTTTGCTTCTAGAAACGGGTCAATGATGTGCCAGGGATTTGCTTGTTGTCAGTGAAATACATTTTCACGACACTATGCAAAATCTCTCCATTGTCAAAATATAAAAAAAATATACTCTACTCTACTCTACTCTTTATACTCTACTAAAAATTAAACTGTGAAGGACAACACATTTTGTTTTCGAACGCAACCTACATAACACGATCCAATGCTAAACTACAACCAGCTCGTTCTGTATTCAATTTCAAAACCACAGGCAGTTAAATCGACTGAGATGTAAACCCACTGACAAATACATATCGTGTAATACAATTAAGACAATCAACAAACGGTCTGTCAAAGCATGAGCGAGATATTCAAGAAACTACTTGGACACCCGTATAATAAAAAAGAATGCATATAAGTGATAGAAATTTGCCGATGGGAATGTCTTGTCGGTATCATTGGGAAATGTTGACATCATCACTTCCGAGATAAACTAGATTTTATGTCTGTTTGTGTCGTAGAGCTAATTAGAGGTAATTAATTAAATATGTCGATTATGCTGGCGACTGAATGTAGAATACTTGTATTGACAAAACCATACTGTCCAATGTTTCATACATACCAGCATTTTTTTTCTTCTACAAAGAACAGTTGTAATTTAATTCGACAAAATTATATTCTACCACACCCCATGTGTTTTACCAAATAACATTATTACATGTAAAGAAGGAAGCACAGGTGGGATCTAATTCCAATAGACCCTACCTCACAACCAATCGGTGTGGTTTATATGACGTCATAATCTTCTCCGTGTGTCCAGTTGAACTCGCCCAGAAGGGTAATATGATTGAAATGGATATCGAAATTTATCGTCTGCCAGTATCTTCTCGTACATCCTTTTGCCGTACATCGCAGAGATTTATTCAAAGTGCTTCCTTGATCCTTGATCCATGTGCCGATGGCACTCGAAACTCCGAGTAAACTAAATTTAGTGTTGTACTAATCTCACTAGTAAGTCCACTATGTACTAAAAATAGATGATGGGTTTTGGATCAGATCACAGGCTCTCACTCCTTGGTGGCTCCCTGAGTGACCTATTTTGGGCCATGGAGTACCACGTGTTCTGCAGTTTCATTTTCACCACAACTGCATCTTGGAGTTTGGTCGGTACAGAACTTGGCAGTATAGCCGTTCAGGTTCGTGTAACCTGTTCTCAGTTGAGAGATCTGAATTTGCCATTTTCTAGAAGGAAAGTCAAAAATAGGGTTAGGATGAATTACAGGCTTCAGTTGATACAGATGTCGGCCATGGTCTGTTGAGTCTCATCTCCTCTGCCATTTGTTGAGAAATCGGACGCGGCCTGCTTGTTTTATATCCTGGATGGTGGCAATGTTGTCAGTATTTAAGATACATCTTTTTTTTTAGATGACGACTCTATAACGAATATTATGGATTAAGAATACTGATCAGCGATACGGATTTGATATTTTTGGAACATCATGATGTCTTGCCGGCATCATTGAAAACTGTTGACCGCTTCTCTCTTGCAGGAAACAAGCCTATGTTTATGCATACTATGATTGTCTTTTTGAATTTGGTGCTAATACTGTTATGTGGAAAATGGAATAGGTCTTTGGATTATGGACGCGGATATTCTCTAATGGACGACGGCTGGATTATGAATGACGGACCAGACGCTTGTAATTTGGTCAGATTTGCCGCCTTCTTTGCTAGTTGGTCTGCCATCTCATTACCTGCGATATCTACATGACCAGGTGTCCAGACGAAATTAATGATCATGCCTCTTTCCCGTAGATCCTGGAGATTTTCTGTAATATTCTGTATCAGCGAGTAATGGATGCTGTATTCCCAGTTTAGCGTAAGAATTCCCAGAGCACCGTGGCTGGCAGATATAATGAATAGGGTGGAGGCCTCTGGGATAGCAGTGTTCAGGTTCCTTGATATATAAGCTAGAACCTGGTTGATAGCGTCCAGTTCTGCTAGAAGGATAGATCCCTAGGCGCCACCGGATGAACGATCTTAATCGCTTCTTTGGTCGTAGGAAGAAGGAAAAGAGGACCTGATCCACACGGTCCAGGGGTTTTCAGGCATGAACCATCGGTGAATGCTATTACTGATTCTACAGGCATAATTTCGAGTAGATCCTCAATGAATATTTTGGCACGGATTCCTTGATCCCCAGTTCTGGTGTTGGAAGACCCGAAGACATGCCAGTGTTCAGGTTTTTCGTGCGTCATGGTGAGGTATTTGTATTTTTTCATGTCTTTTTGATGTTAACTCTTGTTTGTTGTTGGATTTCTCCTGCAAGCATTTCCATGTTGCCAAATGGAGTCGCTCGGAAGGAGTTGTTTGCCACTGATCCCAGAGCTTCCGCAGGGGTTCATGGTTATCCATGGATAATATACGTTGGCACATTTTTATGGCAGCCTCATCCCATCTAAGGTCCAATGGGAGGACATTAGCTTCAACTTCTTTGGCTTCTCTTCCTGCAGTAGATGGTAGTCCCAGGCAGAGTGTTAGACCCTTCCTTTAGATGGCATATAATTTGGCCTTGCAGGAGTCCTTCATGAGTAGTATACAAGGAGTAAATCATTCAAGTAGCGCCTCACTGCGCATGCGCAGAACTTTTGAGGAGTGTGAAAGTGTGGTTGTGCGCATGCGTGATGAGGGGGCGTGGCCTAATGTGAGTGGGTGGGTTCAAAATGGTGGCCCTTAATTTTCCCCCGATGGCTTAAAGTCCGCCATTTTGAACCCACCCACTCACCCTGTGCACTGATTGACCTGGGTGAGTGGGTGGGTTTAAAATGGTGGCCCTTAATTTTCTCCCGACCGCTTAAAGTCCGCCATTTTGAACCCACCCACTCACCCTGTGCACTGATTGACCTTGTGAGTGGGTGGGTTCAAAATGGTGGCCCTTAATTTTCCCCCGATGGCTTAAAGTCCGCCATTTTGAACCCACCCACTCACCCTGTGCACTGATTGACCTGGGTGAGTGGGTGGGTTTAAAATGGTGGCCCTTAATTTTCTCCCGACCGCTTAAAGTCCGCCATTTTGAACCCACCCACTCACCCTGTGCACTGATTGACCTGGGTGAGTGGGGTGGGTTTAAAAATGGCGGCTTAGCTGGGTCCGCCATTTTGAACCCACCCACTCACCGGGTCAGTCTATGAGTGAAGATGAGGGGTGGTGGGGTGAGTGGGGTGGGTTTAAAATGGTGGCACCTTATTTTCTCCCGACCGCTTAAAGTCCGCCATTTTGAACCCACCCACTCACTTCGTGGACGGATTGACCTGGGATGTGAGTGGGGTGGGTTTAAAATGGTGGCTTAGGGTGTTGTGTGTGTAAAATAAGGGGCCGGCATTTTGAACCCACCCCACTCACCGGAAAACGTATAAAAGCAGTCGATTTTTAGGGAAAGGGTGTATTTCAATTGGCCTTACCTGATCTGCCTGCCTGCCTCCCTGCCTGTTTGCCTGCTTGTCTATCCGCTTGTATGAGACGAAAAAGCATGAGACGTGGAGAAGATTTTCCCTTGGACCCAGCAGCACCTCCGGTTGAAGTCTTGCCTGAAGACGAGCGTGTGAGGGTCATTTATCAACGATACTGGGCTACCATACGTCATTGTTTTCACCGTGACCGTCGTCTTTTGGACTTGTACAATTTTCGGTTGGAGGACCTCACGTATCTCACTACCTATGCCGAGAACATTTTCAAAGATCAGGTGACGGCCTATAAGTTGAATATGACATTTGGGTATATCTTACGTCACAAGGAGACGGACCAACTGCGGTATTTTTATCCCAGCAATAATACCTATGTGTTTGATCAGCCGTTCACGGTGACGGATGCGATTTTGCTCGAGCCCCTGATCGACCAATTGACTACGTTGGATCCATTGGAATGGGCCCAGTTGCAACGCCCCAATACGCAATGGCTTGTGGAAATGGTGACTAACGTTACATTTTTCGTCACGAAAATGCGAGATCACCCGATCGGTGCTCCTGTACAACTTCCCCCGTGGTTGCTTCATCGACCAGGCCTGAATGGATTAACAGGAGGGCAAAAGGGGCCCTACAAAGACCGGAAATGTCTGTTTCGATGTTTGGCCGTGCATCTGGACGAGTGTAGCCCCTACGCTTGTGACACAGTGGCCGATGGCTATTGGGAGCAGTATTTAGAGCAGCAAGACATGGATAAGCGGCACTTCCGTGGAGTTCCCTTTAAGAATTTGGATGACGTGGAAAGACTGTTCGATATTAATATCTTTGTGTATCGATTACGATGTGAGGAGGAGGATACATTTGTGGCTGAATTGGTTCGGCGATCAACAGAACGGTATGCTGCTACCATGAAAGTCAATGTGTTCGATGACAATGGCGTGAGTCATTTTTTCCTCATTTACAATATGAGCCAGTACGCTCAGTCTTTCAGTTGTGCCCAATGCCATCGTGTGTTTAAAACGTCTTACAACTTACATCGCCACGAGAAAACCTGTGACAACAGTGTCAAGCGAGTCTATCCGGGTGGCGTGTATCATAATGCACCTACTATTTTCCAGGAACTGGCCGATGAGGGTGTGATGATACCGGAGGAGGACCGTTATTTTCCCTTCCGGGCCTGCTATGATTTTGAGGCCCTGTTAGAACCCATGGACCTGTTTTCGGCGAAAACACAGTGGACGCAGCGCCATATTCCTCTGAGTGTCAGCATTTCATCCAATGTACCTGGCTATGACGCTGCTCCGGTGTGTTTCGTGTCCACGGGAGAATCCCATGAGTTGATCACCCGTATGATGGAGTATTTAGAGAAAGTCAGTGCGGCCAGTACGGAATTGTTGGTGGCCAAGTTCGAGGACGTACTGGCCCAGCTGGACGATCGCATTCCTGAACCTGGTGTAGCGTTCAGCGATGATGATGAAGAGTCCGAGTCCGAGTCGGAGCCGGAATCCCAGTCGCAGCCTCTGCAGTCGCAGGATGTCCCTTTACCCCAACCGTATGCGGCGAAATTGAAGTTACGGTTCCTTCAATATTTAGGTCAGTTACCGGTGCTCGGTTTCAATTCGGGACGATACGACTTGAACATGGTGAAGGAATTTCTATACCCTTACTTGGCCCAGTCCGATACCCTCAAGTCGGTGATCAAGAAGGTTAATAACCATATGGCCCTCACTACCACATCACTGCATTTCCTCGATGTAAGGAATTACCTGGCACCTAATTGTAGCTATGACCAGTGGGTCAAGGCCTATGACTGTGCCCAAACGAAAGGTTACTTTCCTTACACCTATATGACGAGCCTGGACCGCTCAGAAGACACCCAGTTGCCACCCCGCGAAGCGTTTTACAATGACCTGAAAGGGGCAGCTCTACCGGAGGCCACCTACATCGAACTCCAACAAGTGTGGAACCGTCACAGCATGAAGACGTTGCGAGATTTCCTGGTGTGGTATAACAACCTAGATGTGGTTCCCTTTCTCGAAGCGGCCGAGAAAATGGTGCAACTCTTTCGTCGCCAAATGCATGTGGACATCTTCAAGGAGTGCTTAAGTTTACCTGGTCTGGCGCTTCGCCATCTGTTTCAAGATTGTCCTACGTACTTTTCACTCATACAACAAAAAGATGCAGACATGCACGATTGTTTGAAGCGGAACATTGTGGGGGGCCCTAGCCTTATTTTTCACCGCTACCATGAGAAGGATGTGACGACTCTCCCCAGTGGGAAACCGTGTGCCAAAATCATTGGGTTTGACGCGAATGCCTTGTACTTGTGGTCGCTCGCCCAACCCATGCCCAGCGGTCATTATACGCGTTGGTGGGCAGAAGGTCGGCATTTTACACCGCAACGGACGCCGTACAAACATCTCGCCGACCAGTGGTTAGACTGGGAAGCCTATCGACCGGCCATTTATATTCGTCACCAGACCAACGCCACAGAGAAGCGGATAGGAGATCGCCGACTCCCCGTCGATGGGTTTGCCCTTGTCCAAGGCACACCGACTGTTTTCCAGTTTTACGGGTGTTACTGGCACGGTCACGAATGTCATTTTAGCGCGGGGCGCTTCAATGAGCGACGTGGAAAATCGGCACAAGAATTACGCGAAGAAGTAGTGGTCAACGGAGATTACGTGAAAGAGCGAGGCTTCCATCTCATTGAGATGTGGGAGTGTGAATTTCACACGATGTGCAAGGCCCTGCCCCATTTACAACGGTTCCTAAAAGAGCGTGAGTACCCTTTGAGTCGTCGGCGACTGCTGAGTCTGCCCCAGATGTTGGACGCCATTCGTTCGGGACAGCTCTACGGCTTTGTAGAATGTGATTTGCATGTTCCCGACACTCTCAAGCCCCTCTTCGCCCAGTGTCCGCCTATCTTCAAGAACACGCTGGTGAGTCGGGCGGATATTGGGGAGACCATGGGCGCCTATGCGGAGCAGCACGAGTGTTTGCCTAAACCTCGCCGCATGTTAATTGGCAGTATGTGGGCCGAGAAGATCTTGCTGGGCACCCCCTTACTGCAGTGGTACATGAAGCACGGTTTGGAAATTACTCAAATCTATCAGGTAATCCAGTACGTACCTGAGGCTTGTTTTGCCGAGAATGCGGACCTCGTGACGAAGGCCCGTCGTCAAGGTGATGAATACCCGAGTCAGGCCATCATCGCTGAATCTTGGAAGCTCACTGGCAATGGTTATTATGGAAAAACAGTTACCAACCAGGATAAACACGTCAACGTGAACATTTGTACGACTACCCAAGCCCGCAAAAGAGTGAATTCTCCTCTCTTTCGATCTGTGGAGGTGATCGATGACGACACCTATGAAGTCACTTCAGCCAAGAAGACTATTCGCTATAATTTACCCCTGCAGATTGGATGTATGGTCTATCAGGTGGCCAAGCTGAGGATGCTGGAATTCATCTATGATTTTATGGGTGTCTATTTTAACACCGCAGACTGGCAACTCATGGAGATGGACACAGATTCGGCCTACATGGCCGTTTCCCACCCGGACTGGGAGTCCCTCGTCAAACCCGAGCTAAGGGATCAGTATGAGACGGAACGGGACCAGTGGCTACCCCGACGCGATCACTACACCTACGATAAGCGGACACCCGGGCTCTTCAAGCTGGAGTGGAGCGGCGATGCTATGATTGCTCTCTCCTCGAAGACCTACTACTGTTACGGAGGAGGAGATGGAGGTGAGGAAAATAAATTTAGCTGTAAAGGGGTGAGCCGGCGCGATCCCAACATCGACAAAGATCTCTACCTGGGCGTGTTGCAAAGCCAGGCCAGTGCGAGTGGCACTAACCGAGGATTCCGGGTCGTCGACCACCAGATGCGGACCTATATCCAGCAACGAGACGCCTTTACTTTCTTTTATCCCAAACGAAAAGTATTGGCCGACGGTGTGAGCACCACTTACTTGGACTTGTAACATGTCGAACACTAACTGTGGATACACAAATGTAAAAGTCAGGATGGCCGAGTGGTCTAAGGCGCCAGTCCTAAGTGCTGGTCAGCAATTGCTGGTCGTGGGTTCGAATCCTACTCCTGGCAGAACTTTTTTGTATATATACCACTACTATTCTATGTGTACATACCCTACTATTTTTGTACCCTGTATTTCTATTTTGTATAGTCTAATCCTTGTTGACTTAAATAAAAAAGAGAAAGTCAAAACCCATCATTGTGTTTTTTTCATCAATTTATTCAACGTCAGAACAACAACGTCATAACAATAATAAAACAAGATGCGCGCACAGTACATTTTTTTAAGTTAACCAGAGAAATGGAGCATGCACATTAAAACGAGAGGCCGTCCAGTCATAGACGAGAACATCTCGGTCTTCGGCTTGACAATAATCATCAAACATATGTACAATGGTAGGCATAGAATGTCCTCTACTCCGGTGAGTGAGATAAAACACACAGTACTGTCCGCACACACTACTCAAGGGGCCTTGTAATCTTTGCGTATTCCAACGCCACTCGATCGTGGAGACGTCCATGAATTTCACCAAATCGGCATGGAGGGGTGCAAGTCCGTAGGAATCAAAGTATTCGCCTTGGCCTTGGGTGTCCACGTACACAGCTATCCAATGTTCACCGGGTCGACTCTTCGGGTCTGTATTCAGGATGTAGGCTGCAGGGGTAGTGGAGTGGGTGGGAAACACATTGCGTGGAAACACACCTCGAAAGGGGATCTTGGCATCTCGCTGGAGTATGTCCATCAGCTGTTCTGTATCCATGTTTAGCTGGAGAAGTCACACAGCACGTTTCTTTGCTCATCCACGCTGATGACGTTATCAAACTCGGCGTAGAAAATCACGTTAATGGTGCTGGGTAGAGGGAAGGCGAAACGCAGTTCCAACCGTAGGCTGCCTTTCTTCAGTAAAGCCAGTTGATGATCGTGTTCCAAGGTAGGGGTGAGGTCAAAGGCGAACAATGTGTACCCATTGCTAAAGTCTTTTCGACTGATGGTATTGCCTTCGTCCTGGTTGTTTTGTCCTGTGGCTGTAAACAGGTTCAGGTAGGTCCGCACATAGTTTCCGTTAGAAAAGTCCGGTTGTAAGGGGCGGGCTGGAATTTGATGGCCGGCCACGTGCAGTGCCACAAAGTTGATGTTGAAATGATCAAATTTGAACGGATTCTCAGCCCAATTTCCATTGAATGTGGTGTTGGTCACACACCCCAGGGTAAGACGTTTAGGCAGATCTCCTAGAAATAAATTCTCTCTGTTGGACATCATCGTACCTGCGGGCACCGAGAACACCTTGGTCTGTACGCGTCGGATGGGGTACAGGGCTTTTTTTTTCGATAAGGCTTGCATGTGACTCAGCAACACCCCCTGTTGCAAATCTACCGTACGGACAAACATGGCTGCATCTTCAATGATGATGTTGTAATCGATAGCTCCCTCCCCACCCGCCATTAAGGCGAACATAGGTGAGGACCGGATCAACTTGATCTTGATGGATACACCGTTCATCATGTAGCGGTCTTGCAGGAACAGATCGGCGTGCAGTCGTCCCATCATATCGACGGACTTGCTTTCTTTTGCTAATTTTTTGCGTCTGGCGTACCCATTATTGCCAGGGAGTAGCATGTTCTGGTTTCCGGGTGTATCCCTGTAGTACAGCGCCGCTTGTAAGTGTGATAGTTTGGCATCACTGCCGTACGACAACAGCGTCTCCAGGTAGGCTCGATACGCATACGTATTGGTGGACGTACTGATGAGTCTATCGTTCAGACTGATATCCACCTGTTGGAACAGGGAGTGCAGCCAAAGATTCACCGGGGCTACATTTGCAGTGGCCGCTAGGTCCGTCCCGTCCTTGTTCGTTATTTTAGCTTTCACGTACAAGTAGGTGTGGGCTAAATCCAGGTAGGCCGTATCTTTGTTTTCAATGGAAAATTCTATGGGACCCACTCCCGTCAGGCTAGCCAGGGGTCGATGTTCTACCCAACGTCCTTCAGCTACACTGGTTTGGGTGGGTG
>JAVTVY010028749.1:0-12170 GCA_036873755.1 Hanleya hanleyi
AAAGAAGAATATTTTCTTTACGACAACATGCATAAAACCAGGTCGGAGGAGTTGGTATTTGTTTCATTTGTTGTAAATTACGTTTAAAAGCTGGAAGCGTTGGAGAATTTCTAATTGGTTCTGGGAGACCATTCTAATCACACACTGAGGGAGGAAAAAAAGATCGTCTAAAGACCTCAGTACGACATCTGAAAGGTGTAAACTGGTTTATATTACGTAAGGTGTATCGATTTCGCACTTGTGAAAGGATTGGAAGGTGGTCTTCTAGAGATGGAGTAGACATACCATTGGCTATTCGGTAGAACATAACCAGTCTGTGTATCTGACGTCTTCGAGAGAGAGTTTCAAAGCCTGACTCTGTATATAGAGTTTCCAGCCTAACACTTCGCGTTAGGCCAGTTATATTTCTCAGTGCATCTTTCTGGATATTTTCCAATCGGTCTATTTTGTTTTGTGGCAAGTTGTCCCAGACAACGTCAGCATATTCTAAACTTGGTCTGATGAAGCTTTTATACATAATCTCTAGGGTTTTTCTGTCCAGGATATATTTGAGACCTTTGAAAATGGATAATTTTTTTTGCGCCCTAATAATAAGATCTTCGATGTGGTCGTTCCAATTTCCTTTGTTGTTAAACGTCACACCAAGGTGTTTGTGACTTGAAGACAAATTGAGAGTTGCGTTTTCGAAAGAAATTGGGATTGACGATGGGTTGTAACGTAGGGAAGCTAGTAAAGAAACAGTTTTTGCAGCATTAAAGTCTACAAGCCAAGTTCTCGCCCAGTTAGAAAGTATGCCCAAGTCATGGTCGATGGAAGCAACCTGGTTGGTCAGTCTATCAGAAATTATGTACAAACATGTGTCGTCAGCAAATAAGCGAATATTGTTTAAAATATTGTTGGGTAAATCGTTAATGAATAACAAAAAAAGCAATGGACCAAGAACAGAGCCCTGTGGTACTCCCGCGTGTAGTCTAAGTACGGTTGATTCCTTACCCTGCAAAACGACCCGCTGGCAACGATTTTTTAAGTAACATACAAACCATTTTAAAAGTCTACCAGAGATGCCGTACTGCTGTAATTTGTGGAGTAAGCCAGCATGCCAGACTCTGTCGAAGGCCTTGGATATGTCAAAAAATAAAACCAGTACCTCTTTTTGTTCGTCTAGGGCCTTCGTTATGGCAAAATGTAAATCAAGTAGTTGTGTTACTGTTGAGTTATTCGGAAGGAAGCCCGATTGATGAGGTGTAATATCAAATCTAACATAATTATAAACATACTTAAACACGATTCTTTCCATTACTTTACTCAGACAACTTAGTAGAGATATTGGACGATAGTTAGTTGCTCGATGGCAGTCGCCGTTCTTTAACAGTGGCGTTACATTGGCGACTTTCCAGTCATTTGGAAATGTTGACGTTTTCAATGAGTGGTTGAAAATACGAGCAAGTATTGTACATCCCTAGATTCATATAGACATTTCGGGCTTATTCTGTCAGGCCCAATGGCCTTTGATGTGTCGAGGTTAGAAAGTATGTCATGCACATCGCTTGTCGTAATGACAAAAGTTTCCAAAGAATTTTCGGTATACATAGACAAAGGGGGCAACTGTGCTGAAGAGTCATTAATTTTGGTGATGCTGGTGAAGTAAGTATTCAGTATTTCAGCTTTCTCACAGCTCTCATATGCAAAGGAATCATCATCTCTCTTGAGTGGAGGAATATCATTGAGGTTCGAATTACAATTTTTCAAAAAAGATTCACTTAGTTTCCACCAGTCCTTAGAGCTATATTTGCCGGACCGAATTTTTTCGTCTGTTTTGGATCTTAATTCTTTTTTCGCGGAATTAACTAGTAAATTGACATAGTTTCTAATTAAATGCATCCAATTCGCAATTACTTTTCCTAGACTTTTTAAACAATTTGTGACGAATTCTCATTTCGTGTTTGATTTTGTTTGATATCCAAGGTTTATCATTAGGATTTATAGTGACATGCTTGTGAGGTATAGATTTGGCAGCTGCCTCTGTAAGATTAGTAGTAATACACTGGCACCATATACGTTCACATCGTTTTTTTTTCGTTAAGTCGTCTCAGTTGGAGTTCAGTAAGAAATTTCTAAATTTGTCCCAGTCGGCTATATTATAATTCCAGATCTGTCGTTGGTAAGATTTTTGTTTCGGAATTCGTGAATTCAGCAGAACATATGTTGGAGCGTGATCACTACAAAAAGGTGTCAAAACCCCACAATCAGATATGAGTTGGAGTTTATTACATATAACTGGATCGAGAAGAGAGTTAGAGACTGGACGAGTTGCTTCTGTTATCAGTTGATTGAGGCCGAGAGAATATATAATATCGCGTAGATGATGTTTTGTTATATTAAAGAGATCGTCGTTTAAGTCACCAGTGATAATGATATTTTTGTCCGGGTTTGAATCGAGAACGAATTCAATATTATCAGACAGAATAGGCCATTTGTCAGTAGGGGTATCTGGAGGGCGATAAATCACACATAACAGCGTTTTTAGTTGGTTGTGAATTTCGAGCCAAATCATCTCCAAATCGTTGCTTTCATACTCGAACTTTCGCGTGGCAACAATACTTTCTTTGACATAAATACAGACGCCTGATGTCTGTCTCTACGAAATGGTTTCTGATAACCTGGGATCATAATCTTGTCTGTGGAGATATTCACAGTCAGGTGGCTCTCGGTAACAGCTATAATATCATAGTCACCTAAGTCTGCTTCAACTAGATTAATTTTATCTACAAGACCGTTTACATTGTTATGAGCAATAGACAATTGGAGACTATTACTGGGTCCAGGATTTGATTCAATATCCCCGGCGAGCAACAGAAGGATTGTGATTAAGAGAAAACCAGAAACATTTGTGTTCAAAACATGAAAAGCAAAAGAAGTTATAAATCTACTTAAGTGACGTGAAAAGCCCAAAAGTTTCGAAAAATTTACTATTCTTATAAGATAAGTGTTCGTTCTAGTGAAATAGCGACCAAATAAACCAATCGCCGCACGGTATCCGTCCCATCGTCACGGACGAGCCAATAAAATTCGCTTGCGGCGGAGTACAAATCGCGGATATGTACAGAGGACATCCCGAGCTCTCTGGGGTACAAATAATAATAAATTTGAAAATGTATGAAATTCATTTAACACAGTACTAGTAAATAATTGAAAATAGGATAAAATGTGACTAGTTTATGCTTGGGTTTGCTATGCCACACTGAAAGCATACCTGCAAATGTGCGTGCTAATAAATTAGGTGCGTGCTAATACATTAAGTGCGTGCTAATACATTGAATACGTACTAGTATATAAATATATCATTGGATACATCAGCAATCCGTGCATAACATCTCGTGTCAATAAATAAATGTGTATACTATGTATATAGACCAATTATCATGATTATATCAAGTATATAGCTAGTGGGAAATATATGATGCACAGTTCGTTATGTAAGCTTGCAGTTGATGTAAAATGATAGACTCGTACTGGAAATAGGGCTCAATTTATCACATTAAATATAAAAATTTCAAAGACCAATCTTAACGTGATAGATATTGAATCTGCAGCATTGGTTTTTTAAATATTTCAGATCGTCTACAGGTAGTATGTATAAGTATGTAAGTTCATTGTATCTGTCAGTCTGCGCTGAAGTAAATCGAAACTAGTTTGCCAGGAATCAAACCAGCTGAGTTCAAGATTGTTTAATAATTTAGTGGCTAGTATATACATGTATGTGGCAGATATTGTCGAGCCAGTACCTCTCGCTCGTACATAAATCAGGTGTATTATTAGTGCTGGTGATATTCTTAAATAGAGGACCCGAAAGCACCAGAAATGATCTGGCTATCAACAGTGGCCGTTGACCTTATAGTAGACTAGTTTCAGCATGTAATCATTTCATTTAAACGAAGTTCATTGTACTTGACGATCTGATGCGATTTCAGCTGAAAGAACAAACAGTGCCACGTGCCTCAGGGAACTACTATTACTTCGAAACAGCAGACAGTGTCACAATCAGGGTACTACTATCATTTCGGATCGCGGCACAATAAAATTTTCAATAGTCTATTTCAAAATTGAGTAGTCAGGAGATTATCATGCAGCAAAATGGTCAGTGAAAGCGTTTGTGATACAGACTCTATGTAGACTTGATTACTAACACAAGTCGCAGGGAGTTTTCCAGCTGAGACAGGTCATTGTCGTTTTCAAGCCTGGCAATTTTTTCGTCGTTCCATCTCTGGTCCAGGTGTCCAGGATTTTTTTGTCTCTCTTTAGCTGCCTTGCCTTGCCTGATAACCTGGCAATTTGGGCCGATAATGCAAGGTTTTTTTGTTACTAAGGAAAGCTTTTCGGGCATTATAGGACGTGAACTTGCAAATTACAGCTCGTGGAGTAGAGTCACCTGGAGATCTATGTGTTCTGTCGATGTTGTTCAAGTTGATTGGACACTTCATTTTTTTCGCGATTCCGAGAACGATCTCGTCAGTATTTTCCGTAGGGTCTTCTACAACTTCTACAACTTCTACAACCCCACAAATTCTGACAGTCTTTCGTCGGCTGTATTGATTGTTTTCATGGATTATGTTACGCAGCTCTTCAATCTCTGCGTCTTTTTCTGATAAAGATTGTCGTAGTTCGTCTATTTTCTTGTCCATGGCAATTAGGCGCGGACTAAATATTTTTTCTACGGATTTGGTCACAGTCTCAGAAAGATTTTCAGTCATTGCTTGAATGACGGCCGGGTCTTTCAAAGCGGCTATGAGTTGAAGAGATATAGCTGCCATGCAAGTGTACGGTACCAGTAGTCCAACCGTAACTTCTGTATTTGCAGATTTAATTTTAAAACTTCGTGTTGCACAACAAAGTTCATGGAGAACGGTTTGGGATAGGGCCTAACATAACTTTGAATATAGATCAATATACGGACGTTGTTCGAGTTTCGATATCTGTATCAGGAGATCGATATGAAGAAAGTTGCAATAAATCCCACGTACCGGTACATAGTAATTTATGAATGATCCCTTATCTGAAGTCCACATCCAACTCGCAGTTTTCAATACACGCATATGTGTACGAAGTAGATCTTCCCATAGTTTTTTTCATCCCCAATATACGATAAGTGCTTTCAACAATCGATTGGAATATCAGTTCTCCCAACGAGCTCAAATTTTATACAGCAAATCTACATTTATTCATTCTTGCTGGGCGTTTTCGGCGCCGCCATTTGCATCGAGTTGTTGGGATCACGTGACCGGCCTGGTCGGGGATTCCCCTGCAGTGCTCGCTGCCGTGTTGCTCGAAGAAGCCTGCCTTGAACTGCTTGAGTATGCTAGCGCATCTTCATAGATGTGTACTAATGTACCTCAAAGCCAGTGTTTCGAAATCTTTCGAGAATATAACTTATGTATATCATCCCAGTCACATTTCTCATCAGGGGTCACGCCTCAGTCAAGTATAGTTATCTATAGATGATACAAGTCTCGCAGGTGCCAATCGCGTCAGCATTCTGTTCGCCGTACAGCTATTAGATCTTAGATTTCCGTAGGAGTTCTTTTAAATTCCGTCCTCTTCTGTTTACACCGATCGGATGATGTTGGAATAGTCGGCTGGTTTTGGAGTCAGTCTGTATTATATTGCAGTATTTTTTTATAATTTGTATCAGCTGGCGTGATTCGGGTTGGAATGTTGCGATGAATCGCGTCGGCTTGACAAATACCGGTTGAGTCTGCTTGTGCTTGGTTCTGTGTAGAAGTTTCGATCTCTCAGAGTGTTCAACCTCCATGAGCGCTTTCTCGATTTCACTCTGTTGGTATCCCCTTTGTCTCAGTTTATCCTTGAAGACTAACATTCTCGTAGAGTTATCCACGCGACCTTGATTGAGATGATTAGTATCCTGATATTCTATAGCAAACGCCGCTAATCAACTGCTTCGTTCTAACTCATTATAGACTACAAGAAGCAGAGTCATATTAATTATGTCAATGTCAACCTCTCGAGATTGGCAATAGCCAAGATCTATATTAGAAATATCTCAAGTCTGATGTTAACAGATAATGATAATATTTTTCTGATATCCCGGGGATTATCATTCATTCCGACTAATATGAGAGAACGGGATATCATGGATATTGTAACAGATTTCGGACGAATGGCGAACGAGATGAGACGTACAGAGTTTTTCTCCGACTCCCCATCCACGCACAGGCAACATCATCCATTTTATGTTAAGTCAGAATTCGTGGCACCACTAGCCTCCAATAGCATTGGATATTACCTTTTAGCTACGAGACTTGAGCTATCGTCACACGCCAAAGAACCACACAAAGACAACCTGCCAAATGGCGATCGCCAATCACTCAATAAATTGACATAAGATAAATGTGATGTAATTATCACTTCTGCTGACAAGAATAATATAACTGTAATTCTTAACAAAAGTTTATACATCAAGGCAGCAAATCGACAACTAAATGACGGAATACACTACGTCGAGATTGATTGTATTAATGTAAAAGAGATGCATAGAAAGGTGCTAAACCTTGTATGCAAACTTAAACAGGAATAAGTGATGGGCAAGGACGCCTACAAATACCTGTATGATCCGCTACTCAAGATTAAAATTCCCCATGTATTTGCTACCTAAGATTCATAAAATCAAGCAAATCCTGGAGAAACTCGACCCGATTAATCCGGGCGACATATCCAATATATCTGTACCGGGGCGACCGATTATCTCGCAATACGACTCACCTACTTCGAAACTGGGGAGATACTTACATGTAGTTTTATTCCTGTTGCCTATTATTAAAAGGCAACATACCTATCTTGCGGATACTTCAAATTTCATTAATGAAATAGTAAGTATGCCCATCCCGAGCAGTGCTATCCTTGTTACATATGATATCATATGATACATGATATCAGTTTTGAAGAGATAGCCGCAGCCCTGAAGACTGATCTCACGACGAACAACGATATCGTATATGCCCTAAAAATGCCATCGATAGAAATACTGGTAGAAATAGCCAACCTTATCCTGACAGAAAACGAATTTGCATTTAATGGTAAATATTACCGGCAAAACGTTGGAGCACCAATGGGGTCAATTCCTTCACCTGAGTTATGTGATTTTGCTATTTATGGAGCGGTTCCCCTTGCGGCATAATATCCTGCTTCACAAACTATACCGGGACGATGTCTATTGGATGTATAATGGTCCAGAAAAAGACGTACGAGACTGCTTTGAGATAGCAAATAATGCCCATCCTCTGTTAAAGTTTACTTTCGAGATATCGGACAAATCTAACAGGTTTTTGGATACCGTAAAATTTAAAGGGGAGATTCTAGACATCAAGTGTCACACCAAGGCAACCGAAGCATACCAGTACCTACACCGAGAAGCGGCCCATCCACCCTCCTGCTTCAAATCCTTTATAAAAGGAGAGGCAATTAGATACGCAAGGAACTGCAACAATTCCAGTGACTTCTGCGAGAAAGCTAAAGTCTTCAAAAATAAACTTAGACTCAGGGGATACGAACAGAGTGAAATCGAGAAAGCATTCCTGGACGTTGAACACTCTGAGAGATCGAAATTTCTACACAGAACCAAGCACAAGCAGACTCAACCGGTATTTGTCAAGCCGACGCGGTTCATCACAACATTCCAACCCGGATCACGCCAGCTGATAAAAAATATTAAAATATATTGGCATCTCTAAAACCAGCCGACTATTCCAACATCATCCCATCGGTGTATACAGAAGAGGACGGAATTTAAAAGGACTCCTACGGAAATCTAATATCTAATAGCTGTACGGCGAACAGAATGCTGACGCGATTGGCACCTGCGAGACTTGTATCATCTTAGATAACTATACTTGACCGAGGCGTGACCCCTGATGAGAAATATGACTGGGATGATATACAGGGGTAAAAGCGGTCGGTGTCCGGTTATTTTCGTTTAGTTTGACCTAACGAAACGCGAACGGAACGAAATGTAAACGCGTTTCAAACGCTTACCAAACGATTATAGTAAACGAAACGCTTTCAATATCGCTTAATTTTTATTTTATCAAAACGCGTTTCCCTCGTCAAACGCGTTTGCTCTGATCGAAACGCGTTTATAAACGCGTTTGTGAATGCGTTTTATAAACGCGTTTCGAACGGGTTTCTCTTTTCGTTCGACTTTGTGCAAATTTGCGTTTTTATTTTGCAAACCAGGCCAGGAAGTTGGGGCTTTCCCCAGCCGCTATTATAATCCCTGTGCTATAAATATATGTGGCATAGCCTTTAATATACAAGGGTAAACACGTTCTGTGTCCGGTAATTCGTTTCGTTTATATATTGCGCTAAGATTAAATCTTTTCGTTCACCAAGCGAAACAATATATGTCTTCCCGTATCAAGCGAAATGATTAGTCAGGCATGTTATACTGAGTCGAAAAAGCGTTTCGCCTGACCTTGACTCCATGCAGCTTTTGACCAACACTCAGTCGCCGAACCGTTGTACAAAGATAAAAGAAACAGACCAAATAATATTCTCGCCCGACGAAGCAACCGTGGTGTGGACGGTAATGCTTATTTAACAACAACAACAACAACAATAAAACGCGTTACGAAACGCGTTTCCAAAACGCGTTTCAAACGCAAGCTTAAATCTTTTCGTTCACCAAGCGAAGAAATATTTGTCTTCCCGTACCAAGCGAAATGATTAGTCAGGCGTGTGATACCGAACCGAAAAAGCATTTCGCCTGACCTTGACTCCATGCGGGTTTTGATCAACACTCAGTCGCCGAACCATTGCACAAATAAAAAAACCCAGACCAAATAGTATTCTCGCCCGACGAAGCAACCGTGGTGTGGATGGTGATGCTTATTTAACAACAACAACAATAAAACGCGTTCCGAAACGCGTTTCCAAAACGCGTTTCGAAACGCGTTTCAAAACGCGTTTCAAACGCGTTCATAAACGCGTTCGTGAATGCAATGGAAATGGTTGTACGTATGCAGGAGAAAATGTTTACGGGGCGCTAAACCAAGCCACTTTTTTCACATTGGGCCATCTGACTAAAATGCTAAAATAATTGTGTTTTAATGTAACGGCAAGAGAAATTATATGTACACAATATGTGAAAGTTCTAGCTCGATTGCGTTAAGGATCATCCGGATATTTGATATTTTTGATTTTTTTTTTTTTTTTGAATTTTTTTTCAAAGCCTTTTGAAGCAAAAAGGTAATGAAACGATAAAGAATTTGGTTAAGCGACTTTCAGAAAATAATTACTATAACAGGTTTCAATGGTGAAAATCATTTTTGGAAACCTCCCTAGAGATGTACTTTTTCCAGCCGCCTTACTCTAATATCCTGTCGCCGCCTTCTCGAGAAATCGCGCGAGATTTGATAATTTGGTCAAACTCAGGAAAAACAGATCATCCGTCTAATTACATCAAATTTAGACAACAAAGATGGTAGTATAGTGAATTTCGGTGAGTAGCCCTCACACCTGAATGTTTGTGCATTCCGATCGCATGTTCTGAAAGCGTTTGTCGATGAGTATGGGTGAACGTAAACTTACTTACCTCGTTGGTGTTAACCCTCTGCACAACGTGCCAAAAACACGAAACAACACGAAACAACAACACGTTGAATGACGTTCAGGTGACTTTGATTGATAGATGTTCAGGTTTTTTTTGCGAAGGGTTAATGCATCGAGGCCGGGAAAAGTCCACCTGAGCAGGAAGAAATGTGAATCGCCATTTTCCCGAACAATTCAGTTTGCTTGACCACGTGTAGCATTCTACTGTCCAACAACTTCAAGTAGCTCATTCTTGTTTGACCTCAACGAAGAGATGATTCAACTTTATTCGTGAGTTAAATAGTCACCACATTTCTTCAATTTCCAAATTTTACTTAAAAAAATCCACTACGTTTTTGATCAATTTTGTTCCACAAAGCCATTTTTTCGAATTAGTTCACTCGTACTCGTATTTTCTTGTGTTTAATTGTGTTTCTTATCTTTCTGGGCTGAAATAATGCGACCTTGATAATTTAGTGCCTTTTTGAACATTTCAACCTGACAAAAAAATGTCAAAATCTCTTTCATCCCCCTTGTCCTTAAGATTATAGTTATGACATGAAAGTGAAATCCGCAGCAGGTGCTTTTTCGTGAAAGAAAAAAGGGTCTTTTTCGAGTCATTCAAACACACATTTGGACACGAAGGACTCCTTGGATCAAAACGCCATTTGACATGGTAATGTACGTGGCATTATTACGGTTTTTACAACAGCGTGAACTTTCAACATTAGCATATTGCTTTTAGAATAAGAAAGGGTTTCGAATGTTCATTCCATCGCAATAAAAATTTTGTTCGACAGTATTCTGCTCTTGTCCATTACAGTGGTGAAATGCACACAGCGGAACGGCTGCATTGATAGCTAACCTTGGAAAGTACCTTTGCTTCAGGTGATAGTGGGTAAATTATAACACAACAACCTTCCAATTAAATGCTTCCCTTTATGGACGTGTGAGCTAACACATGTCTGCATGTTACACGAAATGTGGAGACAGGCCGTGCTTATCGTATGGAGACTACAGTTGGTGTGGTGTAAACTTATATAGCGATCCGGAAAGAAAAGCGTTGTATTTTAGATTCCATTTCCTTGCCTGGCCTCCTCGTCAAGCGAAAAATTGTAATGAACATCTGTTCGATCCGCCCTTGTTGATTAGAATCACCTTCAAAGTTAACTGCTTACGTTTCTGAAATCATTCAAATTCATTGTCTGGTTATATGCACTGCTTTTCGTCTCATCCTTGCCTTGAAAATGCGCAAAATGTAGGAGATTTCTTGTATATCGATCATGTAATGAGGAGAATAGCTCATTCCATACTGGATATACCACGTTCATATATAATATATTTTATCAATTTGAAGGAGAGGTAATATTGGAAAATTGCACTCATTCCATGACATTTAGTAAATACAATTCAATTTCATAGTGTAGTTAGGCCATCGGGCATTGGTGTCAGCTAGCCGGTATACATGTATTCTATGTAGTGAGAATGATAAATTGTTTCTGTTCTCAGGATAAAAAAAAATATTGTTTGCAATTGTTTTCAACTGTAAAGAATTATCCTTCTTGAAATTTTCCATAACCAATTAAGGTCGCTATACTAATTCGTTAGTAAAGGTTAATTTTTTTTATATTCATATATTTTTATTGCCATTAAATTGTCACATAATACATACAAGTAGAATGACATACAGTATGAACAAATCAAATATACGTTGTTATTTGGCATTATTATAAAGACGATCACACACACACACGCACGCACATGCACATATATTGATATATATCCTCACTCTCCAATGCAATTTAATTTCTTTGGATTTTACTATATATACCGGTAATATAAGGTGGGGGTGTAACAATAAGAGACAATTGAACATTTATACAATTATTTCTGTCAACCGTCTTCATCAGAATCATTTTCTGCTTTGGTGACGGCATGGAGCTTTTGAAGATTTGATTTTTTCATCGAGATATATTTTTCTATGGAGTACCGCTATTTTATGATGTTTTGAATTGCCAAAATGGAAACAGACTGTCTTTCAAATTTAGATTTGCAAATATAGCGTTTAGTGACGAGTATAATGAGGTTGAGTATTTTTGAAAAGTCTGTTGTCATAGTTTCTCCCATCATCCGAACGCATGGCACGATCATACGTAGAAACTTCTGCTCGTAAGTAGTATACATAGAGTAAAACGGAATGGGTGCTCCCCACTGCGCATGCGCAGAACCTGTTTTGACGTCACAATTGGGGGAGGTTGGGGAGGTGCGCATGCGTGAGTTTGATGTGAGTGGGTGGGTTCAAAATGGCGGCCGGTTATTTTCTCTGCGCCGTTGAAAGTCCGCCATTTTGAACCCACCCACTCACTCGGTTGCACTGATTGACCTGGGATGTGAGTGGGTGGGTTTAAAATGGCGGCTTAGGGTGTTGTGTGTGTAAAATAAGGTGCCGCCATTTTGAACCCACTCACTCACCGGTTGACAAAAAAAAAAGTTCCGACAAAAAAAAAAAAAAAAAAATGTATTCATGCGCGCTGATGCGGTTTGGCCGTGGTTTTGGCGGTGATTCGGTC